>JABUQX010056367.1:10000-43644 GCA_015478945.1 Trachelipus rathkii | reverse complement strand
AAACGATATGCGCTAATATTAATGTGAAAAATATAATTTGTTTCAGCTTGCAAAAGAAAATGCGGCTACCAATTAGAAATGATGGCCTGGTAATGTTAAACAGAATCAGTTCATATGCACAGTTAAAGGCTGGGTATAGAATTGAATGAAGTAACTATGTTTTAGATGTGTTGCGAGAGAGACACATAAGCAAAGTGAGAGTCAAATAGTTTACAATAACATATTATAGTTGCGTATGGTTTTGCCAGGTTAGGGCCTTGATGTTGGTTAGATAAGCTAAAATAGATGTAGCTAAGTAAAGATAGGATAGAAAAAGCAATAAATATGAAAAGTAAGGATCACTATATAATTAACAAGCTACTGTGTAATAATTGTGTATGGTTCTGTGTGATGTTAGATAGTGTTAGGTAAGGCCATTGTTAGGTTAGTAAATATGGTTAACTACACAGAATTATTAGGAAAGATTAGGTTTAAAAGCTATATATGTTTAGATGTGTGCTGAGTAGTTAGTATGTTCCAGCCGAGGCTAACAGGTTAGGTTTGTTAGGTAAAGATACAAAAGAATAGAAAGATAGGCTTAGAAGCTATGATGTGTTGTGTTCCTGATAGATGTTAAGCAGGTTAGTGTTGTTTAGAGCAATATACACAAGTTAAAAAATGCAGGTATGATGGATATGTACTTATGGCATGTGTGTGTATGAGGAGTATCGTTCAGCCTGAAGCTTAAGCTTTGGTATAGGCTGAAGTTACAATAGTCCTATGGTCAAGGACCTAGATAGAGAGCTATATTATGTAACAGTAGTCGCCGCTATTAATTAACAAAGCCAATATTGATCGCCAATATTGGAACATATTTGTACATTATGTTCGCTTAATATTTCTATTGGCTTTAGCTGAATTTCCCGTCAAATTTCGACTTTTTTTATGGGTAAAACCAACATTTGTTGGTATGTCGTACCCTTGTTAAAGGGACTACCGTCTGAGTTTCCTTTTGGAATCCATGCCTTCTCGATCTTACTTGACGATGTCTTTCTTGTTAAACACCTGTGATTTGTCCGTTTTTCTTCATTTTTCTTGTTGAATAAAATCCCGGGTGTTCAGAGCCCTCTAAAGAGTTTGACAGACCGTCAAAACGTGGATGTTTATGGGCTTCATAAACAATAGGAAATAACATCTCATTTTCATACTAAGATGCGTAATTCAAGAACTTCGCTCTGTCATGAGCCCACCGACCCATGCCTAACCTCTTCTTCTGACTTCGAATCCTGGTGCTGAGCGGCTAATTCCCTGTGGAATGTATATATTCTCTAAATTACAAATTCGCAGTGGCTTGCAGCAGCTGAATTTCATCTTTGGTGTATCGTCATAGAATAGATGCGCATTATGTTATTTGTAAGTAAATTAGCGGATTTATTATTGTTTCGGATTTTTGGTTTTAATACAACTTTTAAGTGTTAGGTTGCTGTATTTTGGTACGATTTGATAAATTTAGGTGTTTTATATTTATTATGTATATTTGAGAGTTAGTACACGGTTTTATGTTGAATACAACTTTTGATTGTTTTGTGGTTTGTGTATTTCCTCTTTCATAGGTAAAAAATTGTTTTGCTTAATTAAATTACTCCTAAAAATATATCCCATCAAGGGTATAAAGTTAAGGAGGAGCAATAATTTATCGTTGTGTTGTGGTGTTACGTTGATATTGATACTCTTTACCGTCAAAAGAAGATTTTTTTTTTGTGTTTCGTCTCAGTAAATGATTTGACGGGAATAAGTCTTGTAATATTAATTGAAAGAAGAAAGTAACTGAACTTGGTTTGATATGAATATCTAAAGAAAACAGGGGTATGGACGGTTATGCAGCAGCACATGAGTGGGGAGTTCAAGGGTGTTCAGAGGCAGAGAAGAATAAATGAAAAATTTTCCAAAGCTATTTATTATCACTGCTTTTTGCATTGCTTAAATTTATGCTTTACAGACGCTTCTCTAAAGTTCAGAAAATTCGAAGTGCAATGGGAATAAATAACATGGATTGTTACTGTTTTTTCTAAAATACTAAAGAGGACAAAAAGGTGGTTTTGAAAGAAAGAAGAAAAAGAAGAACTATTTACCTAGAGTAGCAAGAAGAGGATTAAAAAAGTGTTGCGAAACTCGATCAAGGTGGCCAATTGCGCGAAATCGGTTTTTTTAGTGTTTAAAGAGATGATAACCCGATAAAGCAGCTTCCCTAGGTAGGACAAATAAAATGTGGTTACTAGTCTCACATGTTTCACTTAATTCTAAGCAAGTTTATAGCTCATCTTTTCTGTTTCCTATTCTACTTTACATTCTTAAGTTTAACATACAGATCTTTCAAAAACGATTGCAGACACACGGCTGATTTGATTGGTGAGTGCATTTAATTGAATTGTGAAAATACAACCCACTTAGAATCTTCAGGTAGATTTTTGAAAGAATGTGGTAAGGCATCTGAATTCCGAGCTGAGGTATTGGAAATTTGCTGTATGTTGGGGTACCAAGAAATTAACACAATTACAAAAAATACAACCCAACATTTACAGACTTCCTACCCACAGACCTATTATCGCACATCCATTTTTATCCCATTTGGATGATTTATAATACCAGCATTAGGGAGAGAGGTTATTTAAATTCATTAAAAAATTATATCTTTCTTGCGCTTTGTCACAGCGCGAAACAGGATGTAATGATGCCAGGATGAGAAGATTAAAAGATGCAACATTTTACGAGGAAGATCTCGAAAGCGCAATTGAGGATTTGAGTAAAAAGCAGAATAGGATTTACGAAAGTTGAAATGGCATCCACAGCACAGATCGTCCAATAACAGCAATAGACGACTGTTTCAAAATAGTTCGCTTTGTTATCTGACTTTATTTACGATCTTGTTTCAAATACTGGCAATTTTACCTTGTCTACTGCTTTCAGGTAGAAAGCTTTTCAACAATTAATGACTACTTGAAAGACCTACTGAGAAGAAAATACTAATTGGATGCGTGAAAAGATGCCCCCCTCTATGGACTTTCCCTTCTCCTAATAAATTTCGCAAAATATTGACATAAAAAACTGAAGATTATTAGTCTTGGACTTTGCTCACTCTCATGCCCCATCGATTAAAGTTAACAATTTCATTTA
Organism: Trachelipus rathkii; assembly: GCA_015478945.1. Classification (NCBI taxonomy): domain Eukaryota; kingdom Metazoa; phylum Arthropoda; class Malacostraca; order Isopoda; family Trachelipodidae; genus Trachelipus; species Trachelipus rathkii. The sequence goes on along the minus strand of JABUQX010056367.1, from coordinate 40,491 downwards.
GATGATTTTAAAATTATTAAAAAAGTTTTCCATTTTTCTTAGGAACCCCCAACTTTCAATTATTTGTCGGCAAACCTTCCACTTAAATAAATTGATTTATAAAATATATATATATATATATATATATATATATATATAATATAATACTATAAATTATATATATTATATAATATATATTATATATAATATATATATATTATATACCTATATCATATTCTTTATATATCGTTCATGCATGCAGGAAGAATAGCCATAACTAAAATTCGTGATTTATATTGCAAAAGAATTTTAAAGTATAAGAACAAGAAGGAAAATTGAATTTTAAATCAGAAAACAAATAAACAAGAATTTTAAATTGCAGAAAATGAAAAGGTAACAAGAATTACAAGTACAAAAATAAGACAAAAATAAGTAAAAACTTAGACCAATAAGTAAACAAAACTTTTTGTTTACCAACTTCCTTTTTTTTGCACGCAAAATGAGCGAGGAATATATAGGTATTATATATAGTAATATATATATATATATATATAATATATATATATATATGATATATATATATATATATATATATAAAATATATATAGATATATATATATAGATATAAGATACTATGTGATAGATAGTAGTATATGGAGTATTTACTATATATTATATCTGGGATCACTATTTGGTGACTTGCCAGGATATATGTGGTGAGGAGAGGTAGATTTAGGGAGGAGGGGAGAAAAGAGTGAGAGATGAAGTGGTAAAGTGGAAAAAATTGAGAGATAGTGGTCACGGTTGGATTATCTTGGTGGAGGCGTAGTTTTTAGCAGGAGGTATGCCGAGGACAGGGGAGAAACGTGAGAGGGCACGGGGAATGGGGATGGTGGAGGGGGAGTGGAATGATTTTAGAGAGCAATATTGTGAAGAGCGAGGAGGTATGTGGAGTAAAACAAGGGGTGTGCAAGCAGAAGGAAAGGGAGGTGATGGTGGAGATGAGGAGGTGAGTGAGGTGAAAATAAGGAAAAAGGAGGCCTATTGTGAACATGTTGGGAGTAGGAGATGACCAGATAGATTGGGAGGGAATATAGAAAGCATTCAGTGGAAGCAAAGAGAGCGGTGTGGACGAGGGCGAAGTGGCCCAAGAAGCAAAAGCGGGAATGTGTGTTGTAGAAGAGTGACGGAAAATATTGAATCGGGGGGGAAGTAAGATGTTTTGGAAAGAAGGTTTAATAAAAAAAGGAAGAAGAAGGAGGGTTGGGGAGAGAGATTAAGGTAGGAGATGGGAGGTGGAGTAGGAGGAGAGTGATAGGTGGGAAGATCGTGGGTAGTACTTTAGTGGATATGTGATGAAGGGAGGCTGGGGTAGGGAGGAGATAGTTTGCAAGAGCGGTGAGAGATGCATGATGTGTGGGGGGAGGGCAGAGGATGATACAAATGGGGAGATTATGTACGGCGTCGTGATAAAGGAAAGAAAGCGGAAGTCCCACGCAGGTCTGGATGGTGTGAGCATGGAAATGTATTGCAGAAGGGAGGTAGAGGGTTGGAGGAATGGCTGTATAGGATTGTATAACATATGTTGGAGGAGTGTTGAGGTACCACAGGATTGGGAGCATGGCTTGTTCTGTTTCCCTCTGATAAGGGGAAAAGGGATAGGATGGAATGTGGGGAATTATAGAGGTATATGTCTTTTAAATGTGGTAGGGAAAGTGTACGGAAGAATACTGATTGAGAGAGTAAGAGGTTTAAACGGAGGGGAGATGGGGGAAAGACAAAGGAGGGTTTAGGGAGGAGGGGTTGTCGGACTCACAGTTGTTTTAATTAAGATGCTTGTGACGAGAAAAGTATAAGGGAAAGGGAAGTGTATGGGGTGTTTTTTAGAATTTAGAGGAAAGCAATGAGTAGAGTAGATAGGGGTTGAATTTGGAGAGTGTTGGAGGAAATGGTGGGTGGGTAATTTAGGAAAGGTTATTAGGATGGATGGTTAGTAGAATGTGTGTGGGAGTGTTAGGAGGGGAGAGTGAGATGTTTGGAGAGGAGAGAGGGTTGAGGCAGGGGTGTGTAATGGCGCCGTGGCTATTCAATTGTTTGTGGAGATTTTGCGAAGCAGGATGGTGAGGAGGGCAGAGGGGGTGGACATGATGGAATGGGGTGAATGATAAGAAGGAAGTGAACATGTGCATCTGTTTTGCGGATTGGATACTCCCTAGTGGCGGAAGAGCCGCGGAAGGAGTGCTGAGCCGGTTATTGGAACTGAGGAGTTGTTGAGAAATGAGTGGACACAAGGAAGGGGCGTTAAACATGAATCCAGAAGGGTAAAGAGTAGAAGGGTCCTTCGTGTTTGAGGAGAGGCAGAGTGTAGAGGAGAGGTGTTAGAGGTTAGAGATAGGGGGCAAGTCAGCCTATTTTGGAGACAGTAAAGTTTTTAGATATTTAGGGGATGAGTCTGTTCCGTGTCACGCGTGCAAATGTGGGGGAGGGATGAGGAGGAGATAGAGCCATGAATAGGGCGAAGGACATGAGAGCATTCGAAGTGTGTCGAGAGAAATTTAGGAAAAGGGGGGATCTATCAGAGAAATCAAGACTAGAAGTATGTTCTTGTTCAGAAAATCTGAACCAGCTGTACAGCGCAGTCTATTGTACGGGGGTGGTGATGACAAGGTGGTCGCGAGGCTCCTGAATGCCAGGGTTTCCAGGAAAAAGGTAGGAGTATTCTGAGATGAAAGGGTTAATGAGGCTCGGTTCTGTGGGTCAGTAGAAGGCGAGAGGATTAAGGGAATAGGGTGGTAGGGCAGAGAATGTAGATTGGGAGGAAATGGTCTGGGGGAAGACGAGATGAAGGGAATGTAATGAATGGATGGTAATGGGCATTAGAGTTGAGAAGAGGAACAGAGAGGTGGTTAGAGAGTTTAGGGAGGCGGAGGGTGAGATATAGGAGAGGAGAGGTGATGTTCAGCGGGGAGACAAAGAAGGAGGTGGATGGATGGGATAAAAGAGGAGATGCTGGAGGAGGGAGTGATGAGTGGGATGGGGGAGGAAGAGGGTAGGGTTGGCGAGGAGATAGGTGGGTGGAGGAGGGGTGGGCGTAGAAGAGAGGGGTAGTTGAAAATGAGGGAAGGCTGTAGCACCCACTACCCCGCGTCAAGCGTGGAATCAATAAAGTGAGAATTGTATATAATAATAATGAAATAATAAATTTAATAATATATATAATATATAATAATATATAAGTATATATATATATATATTATATATATTATATATATATATATATATATATTAAAAACTAATACTGCAAATTACATAATAGATAATAGCTAATATGATATATATATAATATATATATAATGTATATATATATATATATATAATTAACTATCATTATTATTATATATATTAAATATATATATTAATATATAAAAATCTATTATAAAATAAAAATCCTTAATATAATACTATACTATATATATAATATATATATAATAATATACTTATATATATATATAATATATATATAATATATTAAAGATATTATATATATTATAATTAATATTATAGATAATATATAATTTTAATATAATTATATATAATATATAATTATATATATAAAAATATATAACAATATATATATATATACTATATATATAAATAGTTAATATATATATAATATATATATATATATAATAAGATATATATATATATATATATTAATGATTAATATATAATTATATAATATAATATATAAATTTATAATATATATATAATATATAGTATATATATATTATAAAGTATTTTTGTATGATTGGTAATGCACGTGATGTAGTTCGCTGAGTTAAAGATAATTTAATGTATTCGACTTATATTCCTTAAATATGTTCATGCATCATCTACTGAGAGATTATGGACATTTATGCTGTGAATCGGTGATTTCATTGGAATTTAGGACGGACGATCTTATTCCCCCTTTATTGACAATAGAGTAGCGAGGAAGAATTGGTTGAGAGTAAAGAACTGAGGAACAAACGGTCCATGAAATGAGCTCCACAACAGAAAGGAAGATGAGGTAAAAGGATCAAAAATAATACTTAAAAAATGAGTCATAAGAAGGAACAAGAGAAGAGAGAGAGAGAAAGAGAGAGAGAGAGAGAGGAGCGAGAGAGAGATGAGACGGAGAGAAGTACGAGAGAAGAGAGGGAGAGAGGAGGAAGAGACGAAGAGAGAGAGAGAGAGAGATTCTTGAAAATGAAAAACGATTAAAGAGAAATGGAGTGGTTGAAAATAAGACTTGATAAAAAGCTTAATATTTTTCCTTTAAACCTTCGCTTTCTTCTTATCTAAATTAAATATAAAGTTTAATTACATTACCGAAACTCTCTCTCTCTCTGCTCTTCTCTCTCCTCTATTTTCTCTATTAATATTATATATATATATATATATATATATATAATATATATATAATATATCGTATATAATAATATATATATAGGTAAAAGTATAGCACAGGACTCGCCCTCACAATAATTATGTATACCCTCATAGTAGTTCTGTATATTATTATACTACACTAGTATATTTGATACAAAAAAAAAACCACCGCCAAAAACAATATTTATTCTTTAGAGTGGTAACCTTCAGCAAGGGCTGAACGGAGCCGGAGGCCAGGCAGCCGGTAGCCTTCGGGTAAGCCGATGGACCGCAAGATTTTTGGTTGGAAGCCTTGGAGCCGGAGGCGAAATTTTTTGAGGGGCGGAAGCCTGTTGAAGCGACCCGGTGTAGAGGGCGAAAGTCTTTGGGTGCTCCTGGAGCGAGCGCGAGCGGAGTCGGAGCGCGAAATTTTCGCTATGAAATTGGAGCACGGAGCCGGAGTTGCGGAGCAAAACCTCTGAGTGCAAATAAATGAACGACTGCTCGGCTCCCTTTTGGGCATGTTCCACCAAAAATCATATTATTTATTTGATTACTACAGGTTTTATATATATATATACATATAGTCCTACTATAGGTATATAATATATATATATATATATATATATTATATATATATATATATAACATAGTTATATATTATATATATATAGATATATATAATATATTATTATAAATATATGAAGTTGGATACTTTCATAAATTATAAGTTGAGACATGATCACCTCCCATCTACTATAATAAGTATCTATAGTGACATTGAGTTAGAGAAGTATTTTGCCTGATTTAAGCGGAAGTATAATATATATTATATAAATAGTATGATATATATATATTATATATATATATATATATATATATATATATAAGGTTATATAGTAATATATATAATAATAATATACTATAGAAAAATGGAAAAGTATATATATATATTATCCTATATATATACATAAATATATATAATAAGTATTAAAATATAATATATATACTACTAAATAATACCTTAATATATATACTAATATCTCCTTTTTTCAGAAATAATGCTTAATGTTTAATTTTGTTCAAAACTAAAAAATGGTTCTATTGACTTCTTTAAGTGAGACTTTAATTAATTAAGTTTATTTATCCTAAAAAAAAATTTCGTCAACAAACCAAAATCGAAAACACCTCTTGAACTTGAATATTTTATTCTCTCTGAGATAAAAGTATTTAAATTGTCAATGATGAAATAGTTAAACAGCTCAATGGGAAACAGTACAGTCGAATACCATTTTATTATAAGAGGGATTTCAAACCACTCCGTGATACTCATTGGTTGCAACGAAAATCACAAGGCCAAACAAGTTCATTTACTGGATCCTTAAAATTAAGTTGGGACATCTTTACAAAATGCTCTCATATCAACATTGCTGCAATTGTTAAACAAGAAAAGGTGAAAAGAAAAGCTAGTTAAGGGATGAACCTTTCTATTTTGAAACTCATTACTAAAATTGGAATTTTTCTAATTGCAATTGTTAAAACCTGTTTGTTCTGTTCAAATGAAAAACGAATATTATAACATACGTTCAGCATGAGTAAGAGATATCCAAATCGCAACCATTTCACTTAATCTCATCGAGAGCTTGGTTATTGAGCGTTTGTTGAAAGAATTTCGAAATATAAGAGACAAGTAGCTAGCTTAGCTTTATCGGAATAGCGCAAAGATCAATAACTAATGATATGTTTTTTTTCTCAACCAGTATTTACTACTGATAATATTATGGATTGGAAAAAATTTATTAATGATATAGAGGAGAAGGACAAGATGGAAACTGGTAAATGTGAAACTGCCTCGCCGAAATTTGCATAAAGCGTATGAATAAGTAAATAGTTGTATTCTCAGAAATGAACTTATAATAACACTATATATGACTATGTTCACAGATGACATTATTTCATTTCAACACATGAGGAATGTGGAGATTTCAAACTTTATAATCTTACGACAGCGCTCGTAGACCTGTCGGTCCCGCAATACTATAGCAGTAACATGCCCAAAACTTAATAAGAGGAGCAGAAAACAAACAGACAAAAGCAAAAGATGTAATTAATTGATGTTTTAAAGCGTCAGCTGGAAAAGTTTCAATCTAAGATCATGAGACAAGATGGAGAAGTACATATTCTTATTGCTCGAAAAGGCTTGTTGCAACTAAAAGACCATAACTAGTACTGAGTGTCATTGCTTTTGGTACTCATAGGACTTTTCTCTCTCCGATAGGTTAGTGGGAACAAAATCGAAATACTCAAAAATATTCAATCAGAAGTCTTTACATGCCAGAATTTTTTTTTTATAGAGACATGGATTTTTATTCTACAATGCAAACAGCATACAGAAAGTAGAAAGAAGGGAAAATATGTTAATTGAAAGCAAAATATTTTTTATGCCATCTACTGTTGATCACAATTTAGAATCCTCTCTTGAATCGTGAAAGATCTGATATTAAAAGTAGGGAATGCTCTTTGTGAAATAGGACTTAAGATGACATAATTACTATCGAGAAATCTGGGTCGGAGTCAGATTGTTCTGCAATTTCAGGAATCCTCCCTTGTGGCATCTTGTCAGATGAAGATGTAAATTTGAGGAATTTAAATCATGCAGCCAGTGACTGAAAAAGAATAATCACAGTAAAAACCTTATTAACCTAAAATCCCTCTAGAAACTCACTCCACCAATTAAATTCCACAAGGGGCCATTAAGACTGATTATAATAGAAAATCAACCGGAAATTTTACTTTCTTTAAAAAATTTAGGAAATTAACAGATTTTTTTCCCTTGCACACTTTATCCCTTAAATTTTTGAAAGATGCGGCATATACACAATATACAAGCTTCTTCTGCTCGAGGTGCATTGAATTATAAGAGTGCCCTTAATTCTTCTGCTGTTCAAACATAATTAAAAATTGGATCCTTCAGGAGATCGCGCTTTGAAAGGAGAGATTTTATTGAAGAAGTCTTTATTTTTAAGAAAATTGTGTGTGTAATGATTTCCCAAGTTGAATTTTTTATCGCTATGTCTCCAAACGAACATTTAATCACCATTATCAGAAAAAAGTGAATTATATTTCTTTTTTAAATAAAAAAATGTTTTTTAATAAATTATTTAAACGTTTTCAGGCACTCAATAGTTCTAAAAGATGGAAAATATTGAGAAACCATATTAAGTGAAACTGAAATATAATTGTTTGTCTTTTTTTTAAAACATAAATAAAATAAAAACTTTTTTAGTTAAAATTTATCTCAAGCGTCAAATGTACAGGAGTTCATATTTCACATAAATTGTTTAATGTTTACATTATTTAGTAAGAAAGTGAAATTACACTTGTACGGGTTTTCTCATTTCAAAATCTCTAATAAACTATAAAATATTTTCTTGTTTTTTATATTTCTTTAAAGTTTAATTATTACTTTATCTCATCTCGCCTGAACATTCAATTTAATGAAAACATTAAAAATGTATGTAACAGGAGAAATTAATGATTTATATTTGTAAATGAAAAGGCACTCGGATATAACGAAATCGAAGCCCGGGAGCCGGCAGCCGGCAGCCGGAGAAGCCGAAAAATCTTAAAATAGCCGGAGCCGGACCCGAGTTTCGAAGCGAGCAATTTTAAAAATGACGGAGGCGGACCCAGCCCGCTTCCGGTAATTTTAAAATGTGGCTAGCCGGAGGCCGGAGTCGGAGCGAGTAATTTTAAAATGATGGAGCCGGAGCCGGAGTCGGGAGCCGTAAAAAAATTTGCCGGCTTTCCGCAGCCCTGCTTTCAGGAATTAAAATTCCCATTTTCGATAGCTATAAAATTATAATGGAATACGGCATAATTATAAATATTATATATAGCCCTATATATTATATTTATAACTCATTATGATATGTAAATATATATATATTATATATATATATATAGATATATATATATATATATATTATATAATATAACTATATAGTATATATATATAATTAATCGCAAAGAAACTAAGTAGGGAAGTTTTGTGCAGACATCACTGCAATGCTTATGATTCATTAGTTGTGTTCTGTTGCAACCCTATTACGAGGCAACTGCAATGCTTCTCTGTGATACACAAATATGGTCGATTGGTAAAAACCTAATTTCAAATAAAATTTTTAACTGAGTAGAAATAACATTTCTGGCACTTTCACCACCTCCCCCTTCAGGGAGCGGGAAAAGCCAAAACGTTCTTGAATGTATTGGCGGAGGGAGTCACGCCGAGAAGTAAACGCGCTAAAACTTGCATTCGGGAGTGCTGGTGAGGGACTATCGAAAGGAAGAGTACATAGTTTAGAATAGATGGTCTGTGCCCAATATTAACATTGCTATAATTACTGTATTGTAGTTAATTATTAGTGATTTATTTTTAAAAAAGAGTAATTCAGCATTTACAAAGTATCAATTGTCTAATGTCAATATCATTTACCTTGATTTAAATAACGTAAAGTGAAAGTTTATATCACTGAATCACTGATTCAAGTAAGTTTATTATTTAATAGCAGATTGCTTGGATCCTATGTATATCTCTGGTGAATCCCCTTAGAGTGACCCGGAACTTAAATATTAATTTACAGTAATTAAAACACCCTTGATTTGGAGTCAATTACGGTCACACAATTTGCTTATGTAATCAAAATTGATTTGAAAAAAATCTCGTGTTGTGAAAAATAAAACCTATAGTAGCAGTATGCAAATTGTGATAATTTGACCATTAAATAAACTGTGTAATCACAAATAGTAGCAACGTGAGAATTGTTAAAAACAATCTATAATCTCGAAAATAATAAGAAATAAGTCGTTGCTAAATTTAAATTTGAAAAAAAAAATGCTGGTAGTAACAGAAGGAACGAAGCTACCCAAACGGGTGAAATTTTCAAACGAATTTTCCATCTTAGGCATAACGTTTCTGACTCATTGAAATAGGCTTTGATTTTAGTCAGTATAAGAATGGTTTCCACGAAAAGACTGACTCAAAAAAGTCAAGCTAGTCACTCCAAGAACTCCGTGCAAGGAAAAAGAGGGAATGGCATACTGCCCTCTCCTCAACAAACACAATCCCCCAGGGAAGGGGAACGGCACTCTGCTTCTCCCTCCGACAATGAATCACTTGAAATGACGCCGCGAAATTCCCGCTCAGAAACAAGGCCAAGGCTCCAAGAATATAAGTCCCCACTGAAGACTTATTGCCATTTAACTTCAAGTCAATTACCATCGATCAATTCTTATGATGTCATCAGTTGGCTTAGTGCTACGAATGCTATATTCAAACTCAATCACATCGATGATAAACAAGAACGTGTTCGTTTGTTAGCACCAATTTTGCCAACCTCTTTGGTCTCGAAAATCAAATTTCCACAAAGACAATGCTTATCAGATGCTTTTAGAAGATATCGAACAGATTTATCTTCCCGCCATTCGTCAACGAATTCGTGAAATTTTCAAGAAAGGAATGCGGCCTGACGAGCTCCCGAGTGAATATCTAAATCGTGTGAAAGATGTGCTTTGTTAGAAAAATTTCGATGTTTTGGTGGACAATAACCCTAAATTTGCTATCGAGTTGTTCCTCGAAGAACTTCCCACAAAAGTCCAGATGAGCGTGTATAGATTAGCGGAAGGAAATAACACCCATCACATGGTCAAGGTCGCAGATGACTTGTTCAAAAACTTCATTCAAAAGGACAGAAAATACCAACAGACAAACAACGACCAATATTGGGGGTCTGTTAATAACATGCGAGCCTATACAGACAGGCGTGAGGCAGACTTGCGAACCAACAGAATCTCGGCAGCGTGGAAAATACGCGCAAACCCTTACTCTGTCGTAATGATACAACACGAATTTTAACGCGCAGCTGACGGGCTCATCAAAAGCCGTGCTGAGTGATTGCAGGCTTCTGATTTGCAACTGTCACTTACATGACAAAGCCACCTCGAGCTGAAGAAAGGAATTACGAGACAGGGGCCGAAGGGCAACAATAGAATTACAAGGTCGGATGAATAATGCGCATTAATAAACAAACTTTACTAACTGCCTGTCAAATTGAAGTTATGTCATATATAATCATTCTCGTTCTTAAACATTAGGGAGCTATATCGTATGTGAATCCAGATGACTGTCTCCACTCTCATCCATTACGTTTTACCAAGGCGAAAAATGAAACTCACACAGCAAAATAAACAGCCATTCAAGCTCAGGTGAAAAATCCATAGAAATGACTTAATCCAGCCCACAACACTAGCGGACAGTCGTGAAATTTAATGGCATTGCAAAGCGAAAAGGTAACATTCCATCCAGAAGTCCAAGTTATCAACAATTCTGAAATTAAACAAAGTATAAGTGTAAAATAAAAACTTTAAAACATTAAAAAACTAAATACTATATAAAATAATAATAAATTTAATCAATCAATTAAATAATAATAATAATAATAATAATAATAACTAATAATGTAATAATATAATAATAATAATAATAATAATAATAATAATAATCTATATTAATTATAACTGGTTGTTAACTGTGATGCTACTAGGGAATAATAATTATGATATTGCAATAATTAATAATAAAATAATAGCAATAATAATAAGAATTCTGAATGAATAATGTTGATATAATAAATAAATCATAGAACTGATAAATAGTTCCATTGTAATAATGATGATTTAATAATAAAAATAATATAGTAATAATAAATACATAATAATAATAATAATAATAATAATATAATTAAAATAATAATAATATAAAATAATAATAATAATAATAATAATATGCAATAATAATAATAATAATAACAAATTAATAATAAATATATAAATAATCCAAATAGAGATAAGAATTGTCATAAAATATAAGAATTTCATAAATAATATTTAATAATAATAATAAATACAATAATAGATACAATAATAATTAATAAATAATAATACATTAATCAAATAATAATAATAATAATAACAAGAGAATTAATAATAATAATATAATAAAAATAATAATAAGATAATCAATAATAAAAAATGACAAAAAATGAATACACAAAACCATTAAATAATATAAATAATAATATATCATTTTTAACAATCAATAAAACTGATATATCCTTTATAAATATTGTCCCAGTCGATCAATCAATATTCAATAATAATATATATAATATTTCAGCATAATAACTACCATAATAATATAGTAATAATTAAATATCAAATAATAATAGATTATAATAATAATTCATTAATATATATATAATAATATTCAATAAAATAATAAATTAAATACTACTTTCTACAGACAATAAACATAAATAAATTCAATTTTAAAAGGTAGAAAACTAATAATAAAATATACTAATCAATAGCAATAAATAATATCAATAATAAAATAAATAATTAATAAGAACTAAGGAATCAATAAATAATAAAGACACAGAATATGTAGAATTAAAGACATTGAACAATAACCCACTAACACTAATAAATGAAAAATCAACACAAAATACCTACTATTAATAGACAATGAGAACATTAAATAACCATGAACACTATAAATAAACATATATTCTGCTAAATGACACAGGTGTAAATTAATATATATTGTCCGACAATGATGTCATATATTACACAAGCACAAGCCGACAAAAACGAATTTACCAACCACCCCACCAACACCCAAAACCCCTAACCCACCTCCAACACTAATACCAGCAGCATCCCATCGCACTCATCTCAATGTATGAACAGCACACAAAAATTAACTCTAAACATGATATAAACAATATTACCTACTCAAGTATAATCGAATAACTATATCATACGCTCCAACAGCAAAACAACACGAGCGCATCTCAACACACCTTCGCACATGCAGATACTATATACAAAAATTTATACGGTAATGTACAAAGTAAAAATTTTATCTACAACTGTAGACTCTTTGCATGCGGAATATATCTTTTTTAAATAAAATTTCATTAATGAATGTATTGCAAGAAACACCATATAGTGGAAATTGAGAGCAATGAGATAAGTCACTTGTCAAGTCCAGCTGTCTTGAATACTGCAAACGAGCGATGTTGTAACATCGAAAAAGTTTCGGTTGATTGTGCCTATGTGACACACGAGAAAAGCTTCGTGGCGCATTGCGACTTGATATTTACTCAGATGTTCGATGACATATTATAATAAGTTTATTTACTTTAGATCTTATCCCGCTGGAATATGTTTCTGAGAAAATAATATATTATTTGGGGACGCTCTTGCAAATAATAATAATAATAGGTTATATGCTAGCGGCAAACAATTCTCGGATGTATAAAAAAAAAATTTATACTATTGCACCGTCTTCTGACTCTGTGCTCCAACCCGATCCGGATATATCGACTTTAGGTTCTGCTATCTATTTTGGAAACCTGTTCAGCAGTTTTCTGCAACAATAATTTTTCATCTAAAAAATAATTTCTTGAAAAAAATTTATTCTCTCATACCAAGAATCCGGCTCGGAATCCAGATCCCGCGCTCCGGATTCGGATCCAACTAAGGTTTCAGCACTATTTGAAAAATTGTTCAGCACTTCTTGGCATAAATTTTTCACCAAAAAAGAATATTTTTCGAAAAAATCAACTACGGTACCGGCTACTTGACTTCGATTCCGACTTAGACTCGCGCTCGTAACTCTGCCGATCATGGATCCAGCTAGGATCTGCCACTATTTGAAATTTGTTCCAAGTACAATCTTTCGGCATTAAATTTTTCACCTAAAAAAATATTTTGAATAAAAAATTTATACCTAAGCCCTCGGCTAAGCTGCGCTTCCGGTCTCCTCCATGTCCGACTCCAGCTCCAAACTTCCACCTCGGCCTCTGGATTCTGACTTAAGGTTTCATGCAAACATTATGAAAATTGATCATTAGACATGAACCATTTAAATGTTTTCCACCGGACACACACTAATATTTTAGAAAAAAAATCATATAACCAGGATTCGGCTCCGGCTCCGCTTCGGCTTTCCGGCTCCGGCTTCGGCTTCGCGCTCCGGCTTCCGGCTCCGGCTTCGGCTCGGCTCCGCTCAAACTTCGGTTCAGCTCGAATCCGAATAAGTTTCCTCACTATTTGAAATTGTTCTGCAGATCTTCTAAAAAAAATAAGTCTCTCTGTATAATAAAATTTCATATTCTGGCTCCGGCTCCGGCTCCTCGTGCTGTGTCGTGATTGCGTGCTTCCTCCGGCTCTGACTCGATCCGGAACCGTATCCCCACTAAGGATTCGTTCCAGAGTATAGAGGCTGATGACAGTCTAAGATATAGCAAGTAAGTCCGCAAAGTAAGTCGATGAAAAAAAAATTATAGTCGATTCGGCTCTGGCTCCGGCCTCCGGCTCCGGCCGCGGCGTCCGGCTCGGGGCTCACGCTTCCGCTTCTGGCATCCATTTATTTTGAACTGAGTTAAATCCGAAGAAAGATTTAGAGGTTGAGAATAGAGAAAAAAAAAACTCTAGTATTTCTCTATAATTAAAATAAAATCATCTTTTGATTCTTAAACATGGAGTTGCCAAGCTTTGACCTGGAAATTGAAATTTTTTAGTTTCGGAACCTATCTAAATTAAATCTTCTGTATCTAAACAAACTTATCTTAGATGTTTCAGAAAGAAGTATGAACCATGATGTCAGAAGGAACTTATTCTCTACTATTTAGATAATAAAAAAATGTGAAAATTTTGATTTATCTTTCAAAAAGTAAGAGGTCTAGTTATGAAGTCTCCCCTTAATTCTCAATTTTTGAAAGGCTTCAGGATGGCGGAAAGAATTCGAGTGGCTAGCAAAACTATAACCTAATGCATCTGAAACAGCTGCAGGATCAGAGATCGTATCGGTTATGTCAGGCCCATAACGGAGGACTGTGGGCGAAGAGTTGAAGCGGCGAGATATTTTCGGTGCAATTTTCCACGCTGAAGAAAGGCGAGTTGTGGAGTTGACAGATGAGTTATAACTAGAAAGTTTTGCTTACGTGTTTGGCGAATAATTGAGGAGATCGCGCAACAGCTGCTTTAAAAAATATCATGCTTGGGATGGTGTGGGTCTTTTTATATTGCCTGAATAGTTCTTACTTCTCTCGGTTAGCTTGTGTCCATTCTTGGGACCACCAAAGGGTTACCGAACGATTACTTGTAGAAGATCGCGGAATACAAGCTTCTAAATGTAGCTTGTACTTCAACAACCAGTCCCTTAGTCACTCGACGTGCTCTTTCGACTAAATTACCAGCATATATCTTCCTGTAACACTCAATACACTAATTCCCTGAATATTACTACAGTTCTCATTATTCCCCTTACCCTTATATAAGGGTACTATTACTGCACTGCTCTAATCCCTCAGAACTATACCCTCCATTAATTCTTTGCTACACAACTTCCAAATCCATTAAATCACCATCTTACCCCCGTTCTTGATAATTTCACCAGTAATTTCATCTATGCCTGCAGGTTTACCATTCTTCAACATTCTCACTCTACAGTTATCTCCTTCTTACGAATTACCTTATCCCCAAAATACCTATTTCTTCTTGCACCATCAAACCCAAACACATATCACTATCACCTCTTCATTACTGCCAATGTTATGCAGATTTTCGAAGTGTTCCCTCCACAATTTTCTCACATCCATTTTATCAGTTGAGAAAGCACCATCCCCATTCATTATCTTAAGCAAATTCACCTTTTCTCATTCTTAACCTTTCGCGCTTCCTTCCGGAAAAGCTTTTTATTCTCTTGCAAGTCCTTATTCGTACACCTTCCACTCTGTTCATTTACCTCCTTTTTTCTCCTACGTATGCATCTTTTAGTCTTAATTTTTTCCTCCGTAAATAATTCCAAACATCCTTCTTTTGAACCTTATCATTGGGTTTTAATATATTCATCCAAGCTTCTTTTTAACTTTTAATCACTTACATCATCTCTTTATATATATATATATATATATATATATATATATATAGTATATATATATATTATATATATATACTTATATATACTAATATTAATTATATATATATATTTATATATTATATATATATATATAGATATATATATAAATATATATATTTAAAAGTATATATTATAATATATATATTATATATATATATTATATATATTATATATATACACATATAATATATATAATATATATAATATATTATATATATATATATATATATATATATATAGTATATAATATTAAAATGACAGGAGTGCAGAGAGTTATTTCCTTTCTTTTTCCTGCACTTCACAAGTTAGTATTGGAAGGTCCTTTTCTTGTCTTATCACATGCAGAACCTAAGTAGAAAATTTACCAACTTCATGCAACTTTCTCTTGGTGGGGTCGCCTTTTATCACCTAAGCTGGTTATTTGCGGCAAGCCAACCATCAACATAAGTCCTTAACCTCTTTTTTAAATTATCTTTATTGGTAGGGAATAAAACTCAGTTTCTGGTTGATTGGTAGATTTTTTATTAAAATTATGTTCTACTATATCCAAACCATTTGCTGATTTGACATTAAGTGCATTAATATTTTACTATTTTTTTATTATACATAAACGTCTCGCTGACCTGCAGCCAAATTAGGTTCTTTCACAGTCGAAATATCAATTTTTATTTTGAAACAAATGTGATACAAAATGATGTCAAAGAATATATTTCAATAAATTCGTAATTTAAGCTAAAATTGACACAATAAAAAACTATCTTAAATACAAAATATAACAAAAGTGTTCTTTATTCCAAAGTGAATTGAGAAAAAGTGTTCTTCTTGCAACTCTTTTTGTTCATTGGTTCGTTTTTTTTCTAAATGCAAAAGGTTAGCTTACTTATTTTTATAAGTATTTTCAAAACTTATTCTCTTAACAGTACAATACTAATAATATATAAAAAGAAACAATACATCAAACAATAAATGTTAATACTAATCACCATAAGTAAAATTGTTATTATTTCACGGTCAATTATATAGAATATATTTTAAGCATTAAAAAATATGAAATCTATTTAACGTATTCAAGAGTTCTGAGGTTGTCTGTGAAAACCAGGGTTGGGGATTTTTTTGGATTTTTGGATTTTTTGAGGAAAAAATCAATTTTCGATTTTTTGGATTTTTTGGATTTTATGAGAAATATAATTTGTAACAAACTTTTTTTTTTAAGGCTGTTACGATATTAAGTATTAATATTATTTTTAACCCTAGGCCTATATCTGAGTTCAAAATCTTAAAATAGGGCATTACTAGTCTATGACAGCAATAAATAGCAACAACTAAAGGAGTGTGTATTTGTATTTTGTAATTAATATAATATATTCTCAGAAATAAAAGAAACATGTTTGAAACATTATCTTTTGTTGACATTTTTCTAGTGTACTAATTTGAAACAGAGTAGCCCTGCTACTAATATTATTATTCTAATTTTCTTATTTCCTATTGAAATAAATCACTAAACGTATCAAAAAATTTAAAAAATATATATCAAAGAAAAAAAAAAATATAAAAGCAAAAAATCAAGTGAAAATTCTTTTGGAGCAAAAAATTCAAGTGAAAAAAATCAGCTTTTGAAAAGATCAATTGTTTTTTCCGTGCCAATCCCTCTCGTTAAAACCCTCCAGCAAAAAATAGCATTCTCTAACTTTTAGGTCTCAAACTAAACCTATATTGAACAACTTCAAGGCCTTAAATATAATACTGTCGTATTTAAAATTCAACCCTTTTAACAATTTCCAATATAATTATATATATATATATTATATATATTATATATAGTTATATATATAATATATATATTATATTATATATATTTATTATATATATATAGTATTATATTATATATATAGCTATATAGTAATCAGAGGCACTCTACAGACTCGTGCTGGCTCGTGGGCATTAGCACGAAGTTACTTTTAATTAGAAATCAATCGAATCTTCTTTCAATATTTTCGTAAAGTTCGAAAAAATTCTGTTATTTTTTTTGACGAATATGGGTCATCGGAAAGAATTTATTACAATAATACAAGTAAGAGATTATGTAAAGATTTAAAACAAAAGTGGTAGAATCAATGCGCCATGAATAATACTATTTTCAAATCAAGTTACTAAATGATGACTTCTCAGTGCTTCTCCGACATAAGCAGAGAGAAAATTTGAGTCAACAGTGTACAACTACATATTAATGAAGTTTAATTTTTCAACGTTTTTTTTTTTTTTAACCAAATAGAATATCAAATAACAATCACTCGTGGTTGCTTGAAAAAAATTTAAATAAACATTTACTTGTTCCTAATGCACATTTCGGATAAAAATAATTAATATGTTTAAATTCTAATATCTGAATTGGAAAAGAAATTAAATAAGGTTTACGCCAGCATAAGATCAATTAATAAGCTAAAAGAAAGCTTGTAAAATAGGGATACTCAAATAGCATCTACGGAATGTTATAAATTATTTTGGTGTTAATTAATTATATAAATATATAATATATGTATGAACTATATATATATTATTATATAATTATATATAATAGTTATATATATAGATTATTATATTAAGTATATAATATATTGTTTAGATTCAGAACTATAAATATATTATTACTATATAATATACATAATATATATAATTATATTACTATATTTATTATTGCAAAAAAATATTTTTTTTTGGAAAATGTTCTTTTTGCACCCTGCCATTTTATGTACAATAACCGAAACATTCATAGCCTGGAATTTTTTCAGGACTGGTAAGTTAAGGTTTTTGACCCACGCCCCATACTTCAATGCGGACTGTAGTTTAGTTGCTTCATCGTATTTTTTAAATAGACTATAAATATACATTTAACATTCTGTGAAGCAAGCAAAACTATATATATATATATATTATATTAAGTGATAATACGTATATATAATTATAGGTGATATTATATATTACTGTAATATATATATGTATATTATATAGTAATATATATATATATAATAGTATATATTATTATAGTATATATATAAATATCTATATATATATATATTATATATATATAGTACTGTATAATATATATATATATATATTTTATATATGAAATCTCTTTTTCTACTGGTTTGTCATAGCATATGACGAAGCCATTTATATTTTAGAACAAGACAGATGTAGGACCAGAAAAATGATTATGGAAGATGTGCAATTCTTAGAAGATCAAAGATCGTTCCGAAAAATGGATTTAGGTGGTCTTGATAAGACACATTTTGCAAAAGTTAGGAGGAAAGTATCCTATAATGAAAAAGAAATCGAGCGTTCTGTGAGGGAAAAGCAAAGGCAACAAGAATCTTCAACCAAGATAACAGAACCACTCATGAAGAACTTGATAAATTTGGTACTTCTGATTCAAGTGATTCGGATGGGTTTGATGCTGAAGTTGCTAATGCTGAACCTGATTCAACTGAAGATCCTGACTTTATAGTTCCTTCGACTAGTGGTGCAACAAGTACAGCAATTCATAAAAAAAACTCCGTCACTTACTTTAAATTTACCAAGAAATCCATTTAAAAGCAAAATCATATCAACCATGGGAGATAAACTTAATCTATCAGCTGGCCAACGAACAGCATTCATGGAAGCAATTCTTAAAGAAGGTGGAGTTCCACTGAAAAGCAACTCTTTCAATTAAAAGCACATGGCCAGCAGGTTAAGAAGTTAGGAAATCATCGGCGGAATTAATTAAGGCTACATTTACAGCACCAAAACATTCAACTCTACATTGGGATGGTAAACTGGTTCCAGACTTCAAAAAGGAAAACAAGGAAAGATTAGCTGTTCTGGTATCTGGCATGCCAGACTTTGAAGAAGGCAAGGTTCTTGGAGTCCCAGTAATCACAAATACAACAGGTGAAGAGCAAGCAAGAGAGCTACGCTTAACCTCGCAATTGAGTGGGACATTTCAGGTAATGTGAGATCGCTTGTTTTTGATACTACAGCTAGTAAATCTGGGTATAAAAGTGGAGCTTGTGTTCGACTTGGAAAATCTCTTAGCAAAACGTTTTCTATCTGGGCTTGTCAAACATCGACACCATATGAAAGAATATGGAGTTCATTTCAGCCAAAGAATTGTTATGAGCAACATGCAGGTCCTGAAAACACAAACTTTATTCAATTCAGAGATTCAATTTGGTCATTTGGTCAACTATTAACACAGAAGCTGGTTTTAGGACTCTAAAATTCACAAGACAGAAAGTTTGCAACATCGAGATGTGCAACAATCAATACAGTCGCTGAAAGGGAATGGACCTTTCTACTCTAAATTAGAAAGTAACATTGTCTGCCGTCGTGCTGACTATCGTGAGTGTGCCTGAATTGATGGTTACTTCTTTGGTGAGAGAACAACCCTGAAAAGAGGAATGCATCTGAGTGAAACCCAGGATCAGTTCATCAATGGCTCAATGGAGCCATCCATTTTGTATCGCTGCAAAGAATGTGTTGGTTTTCAAGATGTTTCTCAGAAGCAAGGATAATGACCAGGCATGATCAGAAAACACTGGAAGAAATTACTCGCAAATTTAGTGCATCAACCTTTCTACAATTAAAATTCGGCTCTGTGTTCGCATTCAATTGGGGCCGATGCAGCTTATATTATCTCAAACTTATAGTGTTTAGACTTTGAAGAATTATTTGTATAACATTGATCACTCAATTGAAATTGCAGCTTTTAAAAGCAAATGGAAAGGCTTATTCTGGTACTTAACTGAAGAATGTGCTGTGTTCTCTCTATTTTCAAACAGACTTTCTTCTTCTTCAGAACGTCAAATAATTGCTCGAACGTTGCACCGAATTCCTCAACCATCAGAGTTTGAAATAGGAAATCCAACTTTTCCCTATTCTTACCAACAGTACAAAACTAACATCGAGTTATTTTAGTGTGTATGATATATCATACAGACAGTCTAAAAGTTAGAGCCGACTGGCTGCGTAAACCTTTTACTGAGTGGCAAAAAGAGATCCAAATTACAAAGAAGTTGAGAACAATTTGTGCCAAGCATGTGAAGGTTCGTGAATGATCCTTCATAACGGGCTGTAGAAACTGAATTCAAGACTTCTCAAACCAGTGTACCAAATGATGAATACACAAAGAACAGTTTTGTATTGGCAAGTCCGTTGAATATCACCGCAAAGAATCTCCAAACTTTCAAAAGGAGACAATAGAATTAGCTTTAAAGTTTTACAAACGTATATTATTATTATTAATTATATTTATTATTATTATTATTATTAGTTATTATTATTTATTGATTATTAAATATCAATATTCTAATTTCATTTGATAATTCTCCCTCCCTTATTCTCTATATAATTACTGTTTCTGTTACAATTTCTTTTAGATCTTAGCTTTTTTTAAATAAACTGATATTGCATTACAAAGAACTCTTTTCCTACCTGTCCTGTTTAAATATAAAGATTTATTCAGTAAATCAGTTTATTGGGTTGGGCGGGGGTCAAAACATCATCAAATGATCTAAAATTTGGTACACATTCATATTTTGCCAAGAGGAACAAGATAGGAAGGGTGTGCATCATGAATGTAAAAAAAAAAAAAAAATTAACTCCTTTTTTTGCCCATGGTCTATATATATATATATATATATAATTATAGTTATATATATATATAATATATATTATGATATATATATATATATATATATGATATATATTATAATATATAATATATATATATATATATTATTATATATATATATTATATATATATATCTTATTATAATATTATTATAATATATATATATATATTATATATACCTATATCTATTTTAAATACTCTAAATTTATATGGAATAATGTAGAATGTATTTTAATTTATATATATATATATATATATATATATATATAAATATATATTATAATGGTCTATATATAATATATATATATATATAATATATATATATATATAGGATAGTTATTATGGGAGCTATTTCGTCGAAGCATTTTTTCTATGTTAGAGTTATCGTATCGGTTTGAAATTTGGCATAGTTTGTAGCTGATGTGGCGATCTCGCTACAAGCCGAGTTTTGCGTGTCCGTAGGACCCCTAAGTGGGTGTTACCTCTTAGAGGTTGCTTCCGATACGTCCTGTCAAGCGTTGGAAAGACCCTGGTTAGGCTTATCGTGAAAGTAAATTTGACCTTGAATGATCTGTTACGTTTTATTATTGATTGTTATCTATAATAGTATATATTTTTATTATTATTATTATTATTATTATTATTTTATTATTATTATTATTATTTATTATTGATTATTATTATCTATTAATCTATTTATTATTATATTATTATTGTATACTTATTATTCATTATATATATTATTATTATTATTATTAATTATTATTAGTTTATTATTAGATTATTATTATTATTATTATTATTATTATTATTATTGTTACTATTATTTGATCTTGAGCGAGTCGAAAAATGAATATCCGAAGGAAATCAATTTTTACGCACACGAGCATACATACACATAGGTTACGTGTCTGTGCTCCCACCGTAGGGGGTCCTGGCCCCATTAAAAATTGAAATGCTCGTAGAAGGCATAAATTTGGGGACGGTATAGAGTAGGTCTGAGTAAGCAGGATTCGGATCCGGATTCGGATCCGGCTTCGGCACCGGTGCTGGCTCCAGTGCGGAAGCGGGTTAGTAAATTTTTATATAATAGTACAATATTTGTGTCTTTATATATGTTATCGAACCCGTAGATCTCGAATATGATGGTTATAAGTTCTTAAAGGGTATCTGGGGATCCAATCGAAGGGGGGTGCCCAGAAAAAAATGGACGAAATGCATAAGAGAAGTGGAAAAAGGAGTCGGAGTCGAGCCAGAGAAGGAAGGAATTGGAGAAAGAGTTGGATTCAGAGGAGTAGGAGTTGACAATGACATCGGTGTTGGCTCCGGTGCGATGCCGAGTTAATAAACATTCGTTTAGTCCCATATTGGTATCAAAATATATGTTTATAAAGTCGTAAAACTCGAATATGAGGGTTGTAAGTTCATAAAGGGTGTCTGGGGGATCCCCCCGGAGGGGGGATCCCCAGAAGAAATGCACGGAACGCAAAACAGAAGAAGATGGAGGAAAGAAGAAGGAAAGAGGAAGGAGGAAGGACGGAGGAAGGAGTCTGAAAAGGAGACAGAATTGGTACTGATACCGGTGCTGGAGCGGTGCGGTGCTGAGGTTTTAGTAAAACCATTCGTTTTAGCCGCAGTGACATTTCCTACTATTTTCAAATATCGTTTTTTTTTTTTTTATAAACGTCAACTAAAATATATTGTTTGCTATTTTTATATTTTAAGTTTCATTTTACATTTATTCTTTATGTTTAATTTGTTTTCAATTTAAATTTTTTAATTTATTTTTCAAATTTTTATTATTTTTTTTATTTTATTTTTAATTTTTGTTTAAATAATATAAATTTTTAAACTAATAATTTTATGCTTTTCATGTTTATAATGTAAAAATTTACGTTTACCATTTAAGCAGCAAATAAGTAAAGCTCCAGTAATCAACACCACACCGCCCACTCTTCTCATGGATTATTGGATCTATTGATCTATTGATTCAAATCATAATTTGTATAACACAACACAAAATCTTTATTTACTTTTGTTTTATTTGTTTAAATCATTTTTGTTTTGTACTAAATTTTTTATTCTTTAAATGTTTATAACTTAAAAAACTTGTACTTTTACATACCCTAAAGCAGTATATCAGTAAATCATTAAATCAAATCACCCTCCACCCCCTCTGTCAGCCTTCCCATAGATCTTTGATCTTTTGATCTATTGTTTTCATATCACCATTTTCGAGTATGCATTTCTGGATGAAACATTACATAAAAAAATCAAGTTGTTTTATTGTACTGATCAAAGTATGTATTGCACTATAGAAACAAAGATTTTCACATTATTGAACCCTAACATAGCATCACCTTGAACTTAAGAGTATAATGTACAACGACAAACCTAACACACCTTAAGCACGAATAAACTGCTAACATCAACAAAGTTCCACACTTAACAACAGTAAAGTATCCAACTTAACACCCAAAAATGTAACCTATTCATACTTTGTCAAGCATATCTTAAAGTTTTATCTTCTGTAAAGCTAAACTATGAACATAACATACTTACACACAACAGCCAGACGATTAAACAGCTATCGATCAACAATTAACTCAATAAAGCGAACATAAGAGGGAACTAAAAACAAGTTTTCATTTTATAACATATAATTTTTCTCATTGAAAAGAGCGTTATAAAAATACATAAAAACATATGTTTATTTTAAATGATAATTAATTCATATAATCCCGATGGGACATAAGACGCACATCAACTTTGTAAAATGCGTCTATCTCTCCAATGATTCAACACTCTGTAAAAGGATGTAAGTATAAATGCGTTCTGCATGCACTAAACATTTTTCCGCATATATTTTGGCTTCAATAGCAACTCATGCTCTCTCAATGCAATTGAGGAAAATCCTTTAATCATTAGTTGGCTAGTTATTTGAGCATACTCCTGTATACCCCATTATACGGGAAACCACATGTTCCAGTGTAAATATCGTAGATTAACATGTGCTATATTGTATTTGCAACGTAACTCAAGGTATGTCAACATCGTCAAGGATGTGAATGTAATTAGTTTTTTATTTTAATCAAATGTTGTAATATTTTCAGATGTTCGAACTGTGAAACCTATACATGTACGCCAGAAGGTGGCGCCCTCGATGGGTTTTCAATAGTTGCGTACATCAAGGCTTTTAACATTGTCACACGACGAGAAAACAGCATCTATTCTATTAGAACCTCTGCACTGACTGTCTCCCCAGGCTAGACTATTTCACTACGGGTCGATACATAGATGACACAGCGGTAGTGGGTGCGGGAGATGCGAGTTAAACCACACTTAATCTTTTTTAAACCAGGAGCCAGATGATCAAATAGCTTGAGGAATTCTTTCAAAGAATGAATTAAGGGTCTTTTTATTTGCACTCGACTGGAATCAAGCAATAAATCCACCTGCATTTAAGTTTACGATAAATATAAAAATGAACACATCGTTTGGAATAACGAAAGTCCGCGTAAAGATATCAACAACAAGTGTAGAGTTGTGGGGAGATTTCATAGTACCAGCACAGAGAAAAATGTCCAACTGATGAAAATCCGAGTGTATAAACAATCCTCAAATGTAAGAGATTCTTTCTTTCAACCAATCAGAAGAAAGTAAATTAGAATATGCGTACGAGCGAGCCAACAAAGAATATGATGTAACGAACGAACGATAATCAGTCAAAAGTGGCACCTATACTTGGCCTAAGAACATACAGCAAAATAAAATAAACATGTTTTTATTGTAATCATGTGGTATACAAAGGAGACCTAATAACAGCCAAATTGACTTAAACTTAAACAAACAAAAAGGTAATAATAATAATCAATAATAATAATAATATAATCATAATAATAATATTAATAATAATCAATAATAATAATAATAATAATAATATAATATAATAATAATAATAATAATAATAATAATAATAATATAATAGTAATAATTATGAGCATGATAATAGATATTCATCTCCAAATCATAAAAATGAGGATAATTATAAGATAATAAAATAAATCTAATTGATAATAATAATAATAATAAGTGGATAGGATGTATATATAATTATATTATACTACATATATATCAATGTTCATCACATACATATCGTTTTTACAAGGACTAAGATGTTAAACAGCGCTAAAGTCTTTTCACACAAAACATCCATTTTTCATCGTTATAGCCTAGATAATTTTTCACTCATCGTCACCCATCACGGAGTACATATGTTAAAAGTTCACGTTCAGACACTAAAATTTGTTTACTAGATAGATCAGCTTGGTAAATACTTTCGTACCATTGTTTTCTAAGTAGATAGACGAATTTCTGTACATCTATAGAATTTAAGAAGCGTTCAATGATAGTCTCAGAATCATAGACCAGCATGTTTCTTGAGTGCGTAATATTTCTGGTATAACAAGTAAATGTGCAACAGTTACATAATTAGATAGCATTTCCGATTTCTTCGTCTGCATTATTACCCTCCTACGAAACTCCGACAAATATTTTATCTGTGGTAATCTAGAAATACAGATTCTACGAGCCGTAGGTTCAAATACGCCTGTTTCATTACACATCTTCCATACTCGAACTACCCAATCGGTGTGAAATTATACGCTTAGAAAAAGAAAGAGTAAGATGACTGCTTTTGTGACACCGCTCTTGCTGCTAATAATCGTTTTCGAGGAGTATAAAAATTTTGGTAGAGCTTAGAGTAATTCATTCGAACCATTCTGTAGGTGGTCCACTTAATACCGGTGCCGTCTGTTACTCATAAAAATGACATCTTGTTACGAGAGGTATACGCAGATTGATTAATACACGTGAAAAATCAGAACCATTTGGAGGTTTCTTTTAATAAGATTGAAACCAACACCGTGGGATCTTGATTACCCTTGTATACATGTCTTGTATATGGACGTATATGTTGTTTAACGACGTAAACATGATGCACACTTAGTGAAAAATCAGACACTGCTTTACAACAGAACACAATGAACCTCCCAAAGCTTTCAAATCCACAACACTTATGAAGCTAAATAAGTCTCAATGAGAAAAGATAATATAAATTAAGGGTACAAACACAAGCCTAATAAGAGATAACGAAATATTTTAGTATATCGAGATGAAAGGTAAACAACACATTCATGCTTTATTAACCATAAAGCTAAACAGGAAGGTTTTAAACTTGTTTTGCATTTGGTACGTTTACTTTTTAGGACTTACGCGCCCATTCGTTTTATGTTTGTATTTGTTTTTCATGTTTCATTCAATGCTGTCGCTCCGGCAAACTAATAAATGCTAATTGGAACTAAGAAAAAAACATACCTAACTTACGATAAACAGTTTTCATCTATCAAAAGTTCTTTGCTTATCAATGATAAGTAACTAACATCATCCGTAAAACTTAACCTATCCTACCTTTCGAAACATTACGCAATACCTTCGATTCGTTAGGATTCCACGGTAGGCTTATAATCAGGGTTACCTTCAGCATCACAAAGCGAAACCTACCCCCTTACAGACTACAAAGAAACTAACTATCATACTTACCAAGGTTTGATGTTATATGACACAGATGTTCAGTTATTTCTTACACTGTAGACTTATCATTAGGGTTACTTTCATGTTTATACAAAAGCTTTCACGAAGGCGCACTCATCAACATAATATTTACAATACATAACCGAACAATTTTCAGCGACGGGCCCCACTACATGGAGATCACCCCAGAGAAATGCTTGAAGACCCATATTGGGGTACCCCGAAGGGGGGTGTAAGCGGTAATAAGGGCACAGCCCTTTGGGCTGTGCCTTACCGCTTCATACTGCTAATTGTTCGGTTATGTATAGTAAAGATTGAGATTATGTTGATGAGTGAGCGCCTTCGTGAAAGCTTTTGTATAAACATGAAAGTAACCCTAATGATAAGTCTACAGTGTAAGCCTAACTGAACATCTGTGTCATATAACATCAAACCTTGGTAAGTATGATAGTTAGTTTCTTTGTAGGGGTGTAAGGGGGTAGATTTCGCTTTGTGATGCTGAAGGTAACCCTGATGATAAGCCTACCGTGTAAGCCTAACGAATCGAAGGTATTGTGTAATGTTTCGAATTTTAGGATAGGTTAAGTTTTACGGATGATGTTAGTTACTTACCGTTGATAAGCAAAGAACTTTGTTAATGAAAACTGTTTATTCGTAAGTTAGGTATGTTATGTTCTTAGTTCCAATTAGCATTTATTAGTTTGCCGGAGCGATAGCATTGAATGAAACATGAAATACAAACATAAAACGAATGGCGCGTAAGGCCTAAAAGTGAACGTACAAATGTAAACAGGTTTAACCTTCCTGTTAGCTTTTGTATAAACATGAATGTGTTATTCCTTTCTCTGATATATACAATATTTCTTATCTCTTAGGCTTGTGTTTGTACCCCTAATTTTATATTATCTTTTCTCATGAGACTTATTTTAGCGTCATAAACTTTGTGGATTGGAAAGCTTTAGGATGTTGTGTTCTGTTTTAAGAGTGTTCTATTTTCACTGTGTGCATCATGTTACGTGTTTAGCACATATACTCTTACAAACTTTATCAGCTGGGTAATCCAGATCCCAGGTGTGGGGTTTCAATTTACATAAAAGAAACCCCAATGGTTCTGATTTTTTCACGTGCATTAATCAATCTGTATACTCTAGTAACAAACGCATTTTTATGAGTACTGACGAACTACTCTGTATAAGTGACTACTCTGCAGAATGGATCAAGGAGTACTCTAAGTCTACCGAAATTTTAGACTCGTCGAAAACGATTATTACCAGAAGAGGGTATCACAAAGGCAGCCTCTTATCCTTCTTTTTCTAAGGGCGTTATAATTTACACCGATTTATAGGTTCGAGTATGTGAAGATGTTAATGAAACAGGCGTATTTAAACCTACGGCTCGTAGAGTCTATATTTCTGGATTAAAAAGATAAAATATCTGTCAGAGGTTCGTAGGAGGGTAATAATGCAGACGAAGAAAACCGAAATGCTATCTAATTCAATGTAACTGTTGCATGTATCATGTTATACCAGGAAATAATACGCAACTCAAGAAAAGATGCTGGCTGAAGGATTCTGAGACTATCATTGAACGCTTCTTAAATTCTATATGATGTACAGAATCTCGTCTATCTACTTTAGAACAACAATGGGACGAAAGTATCTTTGACCAAAGCTGATTCCAATCTAGTTCAAAAATTTTAGTGTCTGAGCTTGAACTTTTAACATATGTACTACGTGATCGGTGTCAATGAAGGTGAAAAAAATATCTTAGGTATATACGTGAAAATGACGAAAATATTGTGTTTACCAGACTTAACTCATTTAAATCTTCCGACTTTGTTTAAAAAGATATGTATGTGATGAACATTTATATATATATGTAATATTAAGATTTTTTAAATCATAAATAGGGGAATAGTGAATATCCCTATTACAATTATTATTTATTACACGGAATAAAAGATAAAGGAACAATATTTTTATTATTATTTAATTAATTATTATTAATTATTAATTATTATTATTATTAATTATTATTATTATTATTATTTATCTATTATTATTTTATTAGTTATTATTAATATTATTATTATTGCCCTATTATTATATTATTAATTCATTATTATTATTATTTATCTATTGGAATTTAGAATATTATTATTATTATTAATTATTATTATTATTATTATTATTATTATTATTATTTATTATTATTATTAAATTTAGTTTAACGATTATTGTTATTAAAATTATTGTTTAATTATTATTATTATTAATATTACTTATTAATTATTATTATCTCATAAATTATTATTATTATTATTATTATTAATTATTATTATTATTATTCATTATTATTATTATTATTATTATTAGTTATTATTGTTATTATCGTTATTGAGTTCTATAATTACCAATATTTTGAATTAGTATTAATAATTTATATTATTATTAATTTATTATTATTAATTATTATTATTATTATTATCATTATCATTATCATTATTATTATTATTATTATTATTATTATATTTCACACAAAATTCACTATATTATAGTATTATTATTATTTATTATTAATTTTTGCTATGGATTATTATTATTATTATTATTTTTATTATTATTATTATTATTATTTAATTATTATTATTATTATTATTATTGTTATTATTAATTAAATTTATTTCTAACTTTCTTATTATTATTTAAATTAATCTACATAAATATTATCAGACTCATTTAAAGTTTTCTTATTATTATTATCAATTATTATTGAATTATTATTTTATTATTATTATTATTATTATTATTATTATTATATTATTATATTATTACTTGATTATTATTATTATTATATATATTATTATTATTATTATTGTATTGTATTATTTTATTTTTATTATTATCTTATTATTATTATTTATCTATTATTATTATTATTATTATTAGTTATTATAATTATTGATATTATTATTATTATTATTATTATTATTCATATTATTTTATAATAATTATTATTATTATTATGTATTATCATTAATATTATTATTATTATTATTATTATTATTATATTATTATTTTATTATTATTATTATTATTATTATTATTATCTATTTATTAATTATTATTATGTTTATTATTTTATTACTATTATTATTATTATTATCATTATTATTATTATTTTAGTTATTATAATTTATTACCTTTTTTCTGTTTTCTCTAAGCTCGTTTCACGTCAATTTAACTGTATCGGTCTCTCCTTTGTATATACATATTACCATAGTAAACAAATGTTTACTTGTTATTCTTGTTGTTGTCCTAGCGCAGATATAATGCACTATTGAAACTGACTATGCCTCGTTCGTACCATCAAATATTCTTGTTTGGTTTTGCTTTCGTACGTCATATCTCGATGATTTACTTTCTTCTGATTGGTCTGAAAGAAAGAATCTTTTACATTTGAAAAAGGGAAAAATTTTTGTTGTTTATGAACACTCGATTTGTCATCAGTAGGCACATTTTTCGCGTGTTGATGGTACTATGACATCTCCCCGGGTTTAACTCCTTTACGCTTGTTTGTTTGATTTATCTTTACGCGGACTTTCGTTATTATAAACGATGTGTCATAAACCGAATGATGATCGATACATTGCTTGTATTCTAGTCGGAGGTGCAAGAAAATAGACCCTTAAATTCCTTTTCGTTGAAGATTCATCCAGATAATTGATATCCCTGGGCTCCTGGTTAAAGGATAAAGTGGGTGAGGATCATATCGCGACTTATAAGTGAAATA
>JABUQX010056367.1:0-5000 GCA_015478945.1 Trachelipus rathkii | reverse complement strand
AGAATAGATGAATGAAGAATGACTTGATAATAACTAGGCCAAACAAAGGTGTTGGTGTTGCTATTCTTGAGTAGAGCGGATTCATATCAGTAAAGTAAGTTAATATAGTCCCTTGATACCACTAAATCTTAATAATTATATAACAGGAAATTGTCTAAAACTACTTTATTTATTCTGTGGAAAGATAAGCTTAAACAGATTAATTTAAGAAAACTGAAAAACCTAGAATAAATTAAATGACGAAACCTACAATTTCCCTTTATTCTCGGGTGCTAAACCAGGGATATTAATATGGACTTCCGAAGTTCATAAACCTGATTGACCAATTTCGTCCAATTTTATCTGCTATTGGCACAGTAAATTAAAAACTTTCAAAATTCTTTATTCCTATACTGGATTGATCTAACTAAAAATAATTATCTATTAAAGATACATTCTCTTTCGTAGCCGAAATCTTAAATCTTCCGGATGCTAACAAATATATTATGGCAAGTTTCGACGTCGAAAGTTTGTTCACTAACGTGCCTTTGAAAGAAACATTGGACATCATTCTTAACTCATTATTTGCAAACACATCCACTGTTAACGGTCTGGATAGATCAAGTTTTGAGGAGTTATTATACATAGCTAATATATATATAATAATTTTATTTAATGTAAATTTTATAAGCAAGTTGATGGTGTTGCTATGGGTGTCTTTGGGGCCTACTCCTAAGTAACATTTTCATGTGCTATTTTGAATCTTTTTGGCTTAATGAATGCCCGGAGGAATTTAAACCGGTGTTTTCTATAGAAGGTATTAAGATGATTATTTTGTCATTTTGAAATATAGGTAAGATGTTGAGTTCTTTTACAATATATTAATTTAAAACACCAAATATTAATTCCACAGTGGATATTGAAGAATGAGAACCTTGCAATTTCTCAAAAATATACTATATAAGGAAAACAACAACTTTCATACCTTGTTTTGACGATAGCGATATTCACAGGATCAACATCGGAAGTCAATTCATTTTTGGAGGTATGTTATCCACATATCGATTGTTTTTTTCCGAAACTCGTAGGTTATTGGGATATTGGTTGTTCCCATATACAAATAAATGGTTGTTCGAACACGTAAGCAGTTGGCACTGCTTTGGCAAAACTTTACCATTAAATTAATTTTTCAAAGAAGAACATTGTTGATTCAGATAACTCAGATCCCGATCAAACACTGTAGTTATTTAAAAATAAAATTTTGAAAATTTTAATAAAATCAAACAGAATAGAGATATGTATATTATAATATATACGTTATATATATATATATATATATATATATATATATATATATATATAATATATTAATAATAGTATATATATATATATATATATATATATACTATATAAAATATACTATATATATATATATATATATATATATATATATATAAGTAGTATCACAGCCCAGTAGGGGATATATTATATATATATAATATATATATATATATATATATATATATATATATATATATATTATATATATATATATATTATTTATATTAATATATATTATATATATATATATATAATATATATATATATATATATCTATAGATGGTCAAGATTTTTTTAATGCTCCAGTATGTAATAGGCGACCGGCAAGCTCCTACAGTCAAAACAAATTATATATTTGGAATCAGCGGAAAATTTCAAAAGGGTGGGATTTAACTTTTTTTTTTTTTTTTTTTTTTTTTTTTGGCTTATTCATCGTTAATATTTTAAAAAATTATTCCCCCCATTTAGGGGGGCTCGAGCCGACGGGGGACAGAGGGGGGGACGTTTTCATACCCCGTAGGGGAGTGGTTGGAGGAACCCCCGCGACACCAAAGACCAAAGAGCGGGGGTTCGGAGACCCTCCCCGGGGGGGGACAAAGTCCCCCGTCGTCCACCGGGAGGCGGAGAGACCCCGACCTGCCATCTTTGCGGTTTACCTATGGTATTCCTTTAGTTAAAAAAAAAAAAGAATATTTACTTCCAAAACACTTTGGTATTACTTTAACTAAAGGTATACCATAGGGTTAAACCGCAAAGATGGCAAGGGTCGGGGGCTGTCGGCCGCCGGTGGACGAGGGGGGGGACTAATCCCCCCTCCGGGAATGGTCTCCGGAACCCCCGCTCTTTGGTCTTTGGGTGTCGCGGGGGTTCCTTCCGACCATCCCCTCCGGGGTATGAAACGTCCCCCCCTCTGTCCCCCGTGGGCTCGAGCCCCTACCTAATGGGGGGAATAATTTTCTAAAATATTTTTCCGATGAATAAGCAAAAAAATAAAAAATTAAAAAAAAAAATAAAAGAAATAAAAAAAACAAAAAAAAAAAAAATTACAAAAAATAACATTAAGGATTTTTTTTTCTGGAGCTCATTTTTCTAATTTTTATAATATTTATCTTTAACTCGAGGACTCTTTGACCGTATATCTAGGTATAACATACTTGTTTTGATGTTCAATTAAAAAAATCTGACCATATATTTATTATCTTTTTTATAATTTTATTAATAAAAATCCAGGACAGATATAGTTATATTATTTATTATCTATATTAATTATTTATTTTTTTATTTTATTTTAAAAAATAAAAATATTTTATATTTATTATATTAATATTATTTTTAAATGATATATTATATTACAAATATAAATTAAAATATTATTAATTCCTCTACAGGTTTCGAGTTATATTTGTTTTGTTTTTTATCTATTATTAAAAAATAATATAAACACATTAGCATTGGGAATTAAACAAAAATAGAATAATTAATATATTATATATAACGTCGAAATAAACGAAATGTAAGAATATAAAATAAAAATGAATTTAGAAAAATAAATACAATTTAATGAAATTTCAAAAACTCAAAAAAAGTAAGTTCTTTTTTTTTATTATGACAAAAAATCAAAAATTTTAATTAATTATAATTTAACCTAAAAATAAAATAATTCATTTACTAATCAGCAGAAAATTAAAATATACTAAAAATTATTTTTATGGAAGATACATCTAATGGCACGTCGCATTGAATGGAGAAATTATTCAGATACGAATATTTCGAATTTATCTTTCTATTACTATAATCATTCGATATCTGTTACAACATAAATCTTTTAACTACACGAAGTACAAATTTGACACAAACAAAAACAATATTTTCGAATTTCAATCAATTTTTTTTCGATATTATTTAGAAATATAAAAATCTATATACACTTTATAAACCAGTTTGTTTCTTCGATAGAGCATACAAGATCTCATCTACATTTATTAAAAATATCTTTTGAATGATAAAAATTGGACTTCCTAAAAGAACGACTAAATATTATAAAAGATTGGATTTCCACACAGGTATTTTAAATATGACACATATATTATAAAGAGAAACAACTTTCGTAAATATTCTAGGGGGGGCAGAGTGACTCGGCGCTGCGAGCGTGGAGAGAGGTTAGAGCTGTCCGCGTGGGATGATTAATTCTGTTTATTATTTTGAATATTATTTTCTCTTCTTCATGGGGGAGGAGTGAGTTGCTGAAATTGAAACGCAGAATTAGAAGGAATTTTTAAAATCAAATACCCCAGTTCAACTTCAGATTAGGCTTTTTCAAATGAAAATAAAATTGGAAAATTCTTCAATGTTAAGCATAAACTTCCTTTACCTTTATGTTCATCAGTGATATACAAATACAAGTGCGGTGACTGTGATGCCACCTACATAGGAAAGACTACTCGTCGTAGTCTTTCTATTCGCATTGCTGAACATAAAGGTATCTCCTATAGAACTTTAGAACATTTGCACCATCCACCTTATTCTGCGATCAATTCTCATTCTCTTCAGAAAAATCATCCTATACAGAATTCAAATTTCAATATTTTAGACTTTGGAAAAGAACCTGACCTCCATCTCTTTCAGAATCCTTAATATTTGGCACCACGCTCCAAGGCTGAATGAAATTTTCCAAAATGAAAATATTTTAACTTGAAGTAGAGTTTTTCGCTTAGTGATATCTTTTTCCATATATTTTAAGCATAAATATTATATTTTTCTTTTTATTTATTTAATTTTATATATTTATATATATATCTTTTATGTAATTTTTTTACGTTAAATAATTAAATTTTTTTTATTATTCATTCATTATAGTCCAAGCCATAGTATAAAAATCAACTAGTATGCTCTATTAATAGGAAAAATTGGAAACCACATACGTCACTAATGACCGTTATTCCGTAGAGAGAGAGATTGCACATTGACTGATACGTCACAAGTTTTAGCTTTTAAGCTCCGCCCAACGAATGTAACAGATGCTTTGATTGGTTGAAAAATGATGCCTTTTTCGCATAGCTATGTATGATAAATGATGCCTTTTTCATATATATATATATATATATATATATATATATATATAAAGAAAATATATAGTATATATATATATATATATATATATATATTATATATATATTATATATATATATGCGCTTTATAAATACTTATATATACATATATATATATATATATATATATATTTGAAAGTGCGAAATTATTGCTTTAAAAGAAATATTTAAAAAATAGGCCTTTAAATTTAATATTGATAAGATTTGTCTATGAAAAGAAGTTATAAAAAACGACCACCGACGATTTTCGTAAAACTTCTATGAAAGTTTGAAATGAAATTTTAACCAAAAAATGTCAAATGACAACTATAAATTGTTTTCGATAATATGTTATATTACAATGAAATGGGCTATTAATATTTAAACCATTTTGCTTGTAGTGAAATTTAAACATATTATGACGAAAAATAGATTTAGCTATTTTCATTGTTCTTTCTTTATCCTCCCAACATGTCCCCAGATGGTTGTAGAGTGCACAATATATACCGGAAACCGAAGAATTTAATAGAAATACATGACCCTTAAGTGCGAGTCCTTCACCGACAAAAATCCACCCTAGGGTTTCACAACACT
>JABUQX010056366.1:2500-26147 GCA_015478945.1 Trachelipus rathkii | reverse complement strand
GGAGTTCCAGGATAGGTTACCGAGAATACTTGCCCGCGATGAACGCAGAGAGGAATATGCTTGGAGGAGGGAGAATGGGTTATTGCATGTTAACGATTCTCGCAAGGACAAAGCCAGCCCCCCCCGGTCTTTCAATCCCCTCTTACCCCGAATTGCAAATAACTCTGCTCGTTTTGAGTTAATGCCGGTGGGTCAGCTTCTTCTTCTGCTAAAATGAGTTTTCGCCGCCCTGTTAGCATCCGTGTATCCCTATCCCCTTCGCATTAAGAAAAAAGTCCTAGAATGTAAGGGCTCGTTTCGGGTGGCCAGGCAGGCGCATGCGCAGAGGGCCAGTGGAGTCAGCATCAGCGGCGCGGGCCGGCCCCCAGCAGCCGCAGCAGGGCGGGCGGCTGCGCTGCCTAGGCTTGCGCTCTCCCTGCGTTCTTTCTTTCTCTAGGGGTGTTTCTGGTTTCCTGTTTTTCCCTGTCCTGTCGGGCTTCTCCCGGTCATAACGTTTGCCGAGCCTGTTTCCTCGGAGCGGCCAGAGGCAGATTGGAACAGTTGGCAGTGGCGGCCCCGGCTACAGGCAGCCCCAGCGCCCAGTGGGGCCCAATGGCTGGGCTGGATTGCTACGTTCGCTCCCTCCATCTTTGTTTCCTCTGTTCTGGCTGATGAAAAACTGTGCCGGCAGGCAGGCCGGCAGCCAGGCAGCCAGGCAGACTGACCAGGAACAGTTGAGAGGCGGCGCCGAAAGAAAACAGCCGCCAGCCAAGCAGGCAAAGGCACCGCATAAAGCAAGGAGTTTGTCGCACCCGGTTAAAAGGGCAAAGGAGGCAGAGTAAAAAAGCCAAACACGGGGGACGAGTATGGGGCACTGGGGATAACGACTCCACTTGCACTCGGCTTCACAGGTCGTGACCACGTCTGATACCTCGCCTCCGTGAAAGAGTATAACAATAGAGAATTGCTAACAGTTATTCTCTCTCCAAAATACCGCTCCATCATACAACATATACTATTGTTCTGCTATTTCGTTTCCTGTTATCTGTCTTTTGGCCGAGCCTCCCTCTTTGCCGTGTCGAGGACTATGACGTGCGTTCGGTCCATAGTACGGGTGCATAGGTACAGAAAGTTAGTATTTTCCAGCGCTGCTAGAGATGCAGATTTTATTAAGGTATTTTTAATTGCCGGCGTTTCCGTTGGGGAATTAAGAGGTATGAGCAACTCCGAGAACACGATTAATCTTGATTGTTGTTGTCAAAGTATTCATCGAGGAATGATAATTGTGACATAGGACTGAAAATCAGCAGCAAGTGTCTCCTACATTTACTTTCTGCCGTGTTTAACGATAGTCGCATATGTACGGTTGCTTCTCTATATAAGGTCTTCCGATAGAGTTAGGTACTCCCTTTTTTCTGGTGCCGAATGTCATCCTCTACGGTTCTTAATTTCAGTCCGTCCCCTAACTTTATATATATTATATATAGTATATAATATATATATATATATAAAAGAAATAGAGTGTAAACGTATAACCCAAAAGAGAAATGATACTCCATACCCCCACTATCCACTATGGAGGTAATATATAGGCACTATCCTATAACAAGGGGAACGTAGGATTACATAAGTGGCGTGATAATCGAAGATCGCAGAACTCTGCTCATGCATCCTGCAGTGTGACGTGTTAGCTAAACTCCAATAGAAAGATCCCGAGGTTTCCACAAGTTGCTTTTTTTTTCATGTTAATTTTTATGTTCAAGTTTTTTTTTCATTTTGTATTCTATTTTTTAAAGGGCTCGAGCCGACGGAGGGACGAGGGGGGAAGTCCCCCCCGTCTTCCCCGCTGAGGACCGAGGACCCTGCCTCCTTCTCTTCTTATGGCATTATTTTCCAATTGCTTCTCGTTAAAAAAAAAAAAATAAAACACTTCGTATGTTAAACCAGACGCTCTATTGCCTTGAAAATAATCGAAAAAAAATTCGCCATTACACGTTACTCGTTCGATATAATATTCGGATTAACTACCTTGCTAAAGGATAAGTTCCTATAATATATTATATATATACATATATACTTTAATATTATTTTATCATATATATAATATATATATATATATTATATATATATATATATATATATACCCCTATATGTATACTATAATATATATATTGCCACACTATGTAATCTATATTTAAAAAATAAACATTAATTTTGTCATTTTGCATAAGAAAAAATATTACAACTTGGTTCCTTATTACCAACTAGCAAAGTAATAAAAATCGTACGGTCCGCCTCTCTTTAGAAACAATTATAAAATTCAACAACTTTGACGCCGAAATCCTGAAAATATTAAGTTGTCGTACTTTGGCAAAAACCTTTCCGTCTCATTGGCAGAGAATATTGCGTCAGAGTATTGGTTACTGCAGCGAGTTGAATAATAAGTTATTCCCTTTAAATAATGTGAATATTAACCTGTTAAATAGTTGTTTGAACAAAATTATCTTAATTTCTAAAATTTAAAACCTGATTTCTTCAGAAGTTGTTTACCAAAAATTTTGGGATTTGTCTAAAATAAAATTAATTTCTAGACATTTCGGTCATCAATATTTCCATTTTGCAGTTAGTGTGAACAAAAGCCAATTTACGTTAAATCTTTTGAAAATTTTTTTTTTCAGCCTTTTCCATTTGGCAGACATTTGCATTAAATTTTGTTAACTTCACAGATACATAGTATAATTTTAATAATTCAGAGTGGTTATGAAAGGAATGACGTATGCTATTGATGAGTTTTTGTAATCTGCCATTTGTATCAAGTATAAGAAACTTCACAAATTTAGTTTAAAAAAAAAAACAGATAAACTTTAAGTTTTCATCGGAAAAGTGCATTTATTAAATTTAAGCCGTTAAATGGGCTATTTTAAGCTCGCAATTCGCAATTAATTATTAGCTATGATAAACAATAATATAATAATATTATAATAAAACTAATAATAATAATAATAATAATAATAATAATAATAATCTTTGCTATTTTCGATCTGGTAAGTTTTGAATTTTTGTTTATTTGTGTCCTAAAAATTAATTTAAATGGTAACGGACACGATTCAAAATATATAGGACCTTTACGTTTTACGACTCCGTCAGTGTTTATTTTTTTAAGAACCTTTAAAAAAAAAGGGGATAAACGGATAGATGGGAAGAGTCGAGGTCTCTCGGCCTTCCGGAGACGACGGATTAGGACTATTTCCCCCCTCCCTCCGGGGGAAGGTTTCCTGAACCCCCGCTCTTAGTATTTGGGGTGTCGCGGGGTCGTCGTAAGTCAGCGAAAACGTCACCCCCCTTTTCAACCTTTTCCCGAGCCCCATTTTTTTTTGTAATAAGCTTTATACGCTGATTCCAAATATGATATTAGTTTTCTGTAAGTAGTCGATTTACTTTCGAAGATATTTCATTTTTAAACAATTATTTAACATAAGGTTTTTTAAAAAAAATTATTTAAAATATTCAACTTCCAGTGGCCATAACAATAGATTAACTTGTTGTATCATCTATTAGCTATTAAAAACAAAAAATCAACAACTCCTTAGGATAACAGAAAAGGGCCAACTAAAAATAATAATAATCAGTAATAATCAATAATAATTCATGCGCAGTCTTGCGTTTTTTTGTAATCATACATTGGAACTTTTTTATTTATTAGTATAATAATATATATTATATATATTATATATATAATATATAATTATATATAGTTATATATATATATATATATATATATAGTAGATGAGAATAGCATAAATCGCTAAAGGTATTGCTTAAGGATTACAACAGGTTTGAAAAAGATTTTGTTCCTAAAATTAGATGAAAAATATTTTCTTAACAATAAACTAATAAATTTAAATAAAAAGACAGGTTATGTTTTTTGCTAAGTGAGACAGAGACAAATGCGATTGTTAAGTAAACTACATAATCATAAAATTAATAGAAAATTGGAAAATGATCATAAAAGTTTGGGTTTTAGTTTTTTGAAAAAAGGTGAGAAGTGTAAAATGTTGTTCATGATGGGATCAATCTGGAAGTCATTTTTTCGTATGTGTTGGGAACCGACCGGCTGGGAGACCGAAGAAAAAGTGGATTGAGTCAGCAAGCGAATGTTTGAATTAGAGAAATGTGAGTTTGGTAGAGGCGAGAAAAAGGTGACTTATAACAGGATGAATGCCCACCTGCCGGCCAGGAATGAACCCTTAACATTGGACCGATCTTACCATAGTGAGGGTCCATAGCGTCCCATGAGGCTTAAGGGTGGATGTTCTAACTGCGACGAGTCTCACTATTAGGTATAGAGGGGGGGTAAGGCTGGGCTTTCTTTCGACCCTTGTCATATTCTTCTGCTTTTCTTTTCCGATGCATGCTACGCCCCTTACTCCCAATCTAGGGAAATAAAAAGCCAAGATGAAGAAGGACTTTATACTATAAAAAAAAAAATATATATATATATATATATATATATATATATATATATATATATATATATATATATATATATATATATATATATATATATATATATATATATATATAGATATGATAGATCGAGAACAAATGGTATCTGAAGAAGTAGTCAAGGAAAAATTTGTGCTTGGATGTCTTTGATGTTGGATGATCTTGTATCTAGTGTGGCAGATGGATAAGTATTGAGGAAAATAGATAATGACTTTGAGAAAGAGAATCATGTGGACCCATTCGAGTGCATTTAATTCTCTGTTTGTGTTTCTCGTGCTAATTGTTCTCATATCTTCGGGAATAAATAAAGACTAAATATAGAATTTAATATAGTGTGTTGATAAATGAAAAGACAATTATAATTAAAGAATAAGTTGAAGTATACTGAGCTAAGTTAACATAGAAGATCTGTAAGTTGAAATAGAAAATTTTAGAGGTGATATTACAACCAGAAGAGGATAATAAAGTTTAGTTATAAAAATAAATCAATCATAAAAGAATTAGATTACACTTATTGAATAGTATTAAAGTATATCAGTATATATAGTTAGTGAATTCACGTATATTGATCTGCTGTTTTTTGCTAAAATAATTATTATTGTAAATAAATTTGATATTACTTACGATTAGTGTGTACAAATATATATATATATATATTATATATATTATATATATATATATATTATATATATATATATATATATATATATATATATATATATATATATATATACGAGATTTAATACCGTACATTTATTTTGATAGATAAAATACACATTTTAATCTAATAGAACATACCAAATACATTTCCCATCATCATCACTGGTGCATACTGCGAGGCGAGGTAGAGAGTCTTTGTTGTTGTTGCTGGGTAGTAGGTTCCACTGGCGAACCCCACGTTAAAGCCTGGGATGCTTTCTGTCCATCAGTAAAAGAGAAAGTTTTTAGCTATGACGAGTTTGCAGTGATGAAAGTACTGAGGAAATAGAATGTTTTGGGGTTTTTGCATTCCACTTTTACCATACGCTACTATGAAACTCTGGGTGGATATTCGCTGTACGTTGAGGCGGGGACTCATTTATAGGGTGGCTGAGGTGGGTTTTTGATTTTCCGAGGTCAGTGCACCTCGACTCCGAATAGGATAGGAGGAAATTGATATCAGAAAATAAAACAAAGAAAGAGAGAGAGAGAGAATGAATTAATACAATTATTATATTAATTTATATTACTCATATATATATCTATATATATTATATAATAATTTAATATATATTTAATATATATTATATATATATATATATATTATAAATATATATAATATAATTAATATATATATATATTATATGTCACAAGCAGGAGATTTCAGCCAAAATAAGTGTGACAAACCTCCGAATTCTTTTTATTCAAAACAAAATAAATAGACTAATTGCCCTAACCAGTATTGGTCAACACAAACTTCCACTTTAGATACGAAAGTATTACAAGTACTCAGGAATTCTTCTAAACTTCTAATCACTTCCAAGTCACAAATAGACTTAAATAGACAAATAGTAATCTCACACTTGTAACTCACAAGTCGCTCTTCAATAGATAGTTTCTGAAGTAACACGTAGCTGAATTCAATGTCTTCTGATGACTTCATTACATATACGAATCTTCTCTAGTGATTACAGAATAATTCCCAATATGTTCTTCTCAAGACGTTATTAATTCCTCTCAAAGTATTTTCCCGTGAGTGATCGCTAATCACTTCTAAACACTCTCTAAAACAATGTTCCTCAAATTGATAAATACCAATCAGATCCGAAGTCTTCTTATAACTCTTTGTCGTATAGAGTTTTACTGAATACGGAATCTTTCAAAAGTAAATCTCGAACGGGAGGTAGTACGTCAATGGAGAATCTTCAACAAGATGTAGAACTCCAACAATGAATTTCTAACAAGAGATAGAACCCGCGTGGGAACAAATCGACTTGTACTTATGTACTTTCACAGTATCTAAGATATCAGGTGTTAAGTTTTTTGAGCACCTTTTTTCCCACGGGATAATTTAATTTCCAAAATGAAATCTTTATGAAATATTTCCAAATCAAAATTATTCTTAAATTAACTAATTTTGCAAAATAAATGATTCTTCAAAATAAATAAATCTATCCGCTCTTCGCGGAGCTCAGAATTTTCATCCTGACAGTCCTAATAATAAAACATGGTATCGGTATCGGTCGATTTTTGAAGTATCGGTATCGGTATCGGCACTTTTGATAGTATCGGCATCGGCAAAATTTTGCCGATACCAAACATTTTGCGTCTTTAAATTTATTTTAAAATATATACCGGTCTTGTATATATATATATATATATATTATATATATCAATATATATATATATAATAATAATATATATATATATATATATATATTATTATATTTAAATTAACCCAAACACTTATTTCTAAATATATTTTCAGCCTAGGCGGCTTCCGTGGCTGTGAAAAGCGATTCACCTCTGCAGCATCAGCAAATGTAAGTTTTCTTAGCTACCTGCTCGTAAAGTTTTTCGGCTTCCTCGGTGTTGACATCCGCAAGGGTGGGGAGGACGTTCGTCTTGTTAGCTCGAATGCGTGTCGCTTGACCCGCTTATAGTAAATTCGGATTTTAAAAATATAATAACGAAAAAGCTGGATTATAAAGTCGACTTTTACGACGGAGATTGGGCAGGTAAGTTAGTACGGTGGACAGCTTACCCCTAATTCAATAGTTCCTTATATACATATTCTCTTCGCCGCCTCAACTCTCTGCTCCTGCATTACCTGTTCGCTATGCTCTCGCCCTATTCCTACTCTCTCCCTTCCCGTTTCTCCCTTCATCCCCTCTTCTTTCGGCTCGCTCGTCTTAGGCGTACTGGCAGTTTTATTCCTTCCCTCTCTATCTTACTCTCGTGTCTCGCAACTTTTCTAATACTCTCATTGCCCTAGTCTCGCCTCTCGGCGGTGCACTAGGACGCCTCCTCGACTCTGAACTCCTATACCCTCTAATACCTCCCTCGCACACTTTGTCTCTCCAGACTGTTTCCGATCACCTACTATACAGCTTTAAACTTTTCCCACTACCTGCTCTTCTTGTTCTCTCTCAACGTATATGGTGCTTTCGCCATTCCCCTTCTCATGCTCACCGTACCATAATAGATAGCAAGAGCGCTTGGGCTTTCCTCCCTTCTTTACCTCTGCTCCCGCTCGTCCGCGCCGTCGACAGATACACATATCTCACTCATCTCCGAAAACTATCCGCCACGTATGGCTAGCTATTATGTGGAAGCCCATTGTCAGTGGCAGCCGCGACCGCTCCCTAGGCATTCTAACACTCTCCAGTAGCGTGTTCATCGAGCAAACACGCCGTGGCGTGGCTTCGCTATACCTCGGGAGACTAGAGCATCATA
This sequence comes from Trachelipus rathkii, assembly GCA_015478945.1. Lineage (NCBI taxonomy): Eukaryota > Metazoa > Arthropoda > Malacostraca > Isopoda > Trachelipodidae > Trachelipus > Trachelipus rathkii. The sequence goes on along the minus strand of JABUQX010056366.1, from coordinate 18,227 downwards.
AATTAATTCAAACAGTACATATGCTCGTTGACGGTATATGTGCTGATTACATTGGGCTCTCCGACCCACTATTGTACAATAGTATCTCTCAATACACCCCAACCTCTCCTAATCATGGCGTTATACTGATTACTCTCCTTCACCTACTCTCATCTGCGATCACAATCTTCATTACTTAGTAGATTTGGTGCCTACTAGCACCACATACTCGATACTCACGATAAATATCTGGAAAACCTTTACTTCTTCTAATACCTACACCTCCTGCTCTGTCTAGCGTGTGCTTCTCGTGACTCCTCCAGCTTCCCTCAATCCTGTTTCCTCCTGCCTCAATTAGCCGGACTAAACTTTGAAACTCTTATACCGCTGTAGGTACTGCACTCCCATCTAAGGAGAACTATTAGCAGCTCGTTCCCACTTCTATTCTCAAACGTTTCCGTGTCTCCTACACCGAAGAACGCTGACGGCCCGCAGACGTACTTCTGGTATTTCTTTTGCGATTCACGTGTGGCTTTGAGGCGCCTAAGCTGATAGCACTCCTCCTCCAGTCAAGGCAAATTCGTTATTCGCGGACCTTCCATCTATCACTCCATCCATTCAATTCCCCCCTCTCCGCCCCTCTCATCTGTACGCCCTTTGGAGCAGCACGTCTCCATTAAAGTGAACGGGGGAAATAAGCCACCGCATCTGGACTTAGAAACCAAGGCAATCTATCGCAATCCCTTTGGTTTTTCGATCCCCACTTCTCTTAGCTACTCATAAACTACAATCTTTAATGCTTCCCCACTCCGGTCTACATGTATCTCTTCACGCGGTTCTCACTTAATCTCACTAAGATCCTCGCTCAGACTCACTATATAGATGAAGCATTACGCACCTGCTCGCATATTCTTCCTGCGCGTTCCCCTCTAATTCCGTCCCTCTCTCTTTTCACGGTCTTCTACTATGGGTTTCTGGTTCGCTCAACATCTACAAACACCACTTAAACCCGCGAATATCAGACCTTTCCTGTTACACTTCGGTAAGACCTTTTACCTATACGAAGAGCAGTCCCTTCTATTGGTGAATACTTATTCCACCACACCCCGTGGACTAGATGCCTCGCATTTTTTCCCCCTTCTCTCTCTTCCGTGTTATAATCTGCTCAGCCCTCTCATTAAGTTAATTTGCTCCCCACACGACCGTTGCCCTACTTACAACTCAAATGACCGAACGCCGAGAGTCTCTCCGTGATTTACCTCTGCCCGCCTCTCATATCTAGTAGTTCAACTGCTTCTGTTCGGCCGTTGATGCATTCATCATGGGTGGGGAACCAAACAACCGCCTCCCCTGTAAGTTCAACTGATCGGACACCATACTCCGTCTCTCCTCCCCTAACTAACTACCTAAATGTTAATCATGACCGTTCCACCGTAGTAACGTCCTCTTTGCTCTTACCACCCTCCACTTGCGACAACATCCCAATATTCTCCGATGAGATTTTTCGATACTCACACCGATGTCCTGACGACCATGGTGGACTTTCCTTTTTCCTTTGAGTGTAACTACCCCTTATACATCTGTCTTCACATTGTTGTATTGTGTTCCCATTCAGTCCCTTCGGTTGCACCGGTGATACACGCACTAATTCCTGACTCCCAGTTACTCGCCTCTCTAGACTCTCTATTGCTAATCCCTATCCCTGTCTCTGCCACACACATTTTCATATTCCATCGCAGATTTAAGTCTCTTAAGAATATTGCTTCTCGCGCCCCAGGCTTCATCTGCCTCACCCATTTATCCACTGCACCCTCCTATCCCATTCCCCTTCCGCCTTGTCCCGCCCGTTATGCCTGATCTCTCCTCAACGGCTCTCCCTTTTTCGTTCTTGTTTGTTCTTACTTGCTGGTCCAGAGAGGCTTTATTTCCTTTCCCACCCTGTGTTCACAGACGCTTTGCCTGTCCCTACTACTCTCTACACCATTGTATTAGTTTTATCGCACCTTGCGTCTTCGCTGCCCGTCTCAGCCGCCCGTTACTGGTCTTCCCACTCGACCTGCTTTTCTGATATGTCCTCCAGCTGCCTCTCCTTTCTCCTACTTCCCCCAACCATTTCACATGTTGGCTTACCAATTCGCTTTATTCTGCTATGTATGTCTTCTTACCACTCTTTCCCTCATCAGGCCTACTCCAGTCGTTACGTCCGAACTTGGCTCCACCTTTTTACGCCGACTTCCTTGGTGTCCGCCACTTCAACAATAAGGAGCGCTCTTTAATGCTCTAGGCAACTAGCTCCTCTCTATTACGACATACCTTTTCGCCCAAATCCCTCTTCACGTGCCCCTCCACCTACCTCCTCACCGTCCCTCTCTATGTCCCTAAAACTCCCTCTTATCATTACGCATATGGTTCCTGCTACTCTATGTTTTGCGCAACCTTTTACCGCAGTCGTCGATTCGTCCAAATATTCGCGACGATGTCGTTAGTCGTCTTTTGTCTGCGTTCCCTTCTCTCTCTGTCTGGACTCCTTTCGGCGTCTACCGCATTATCCCATCAAGACAAACCCACCAAATCACGTGCATACTACTAGCGCCCCATATCGCCCTGCCCTACTGAATACATTGAGATACCTAGGCTAATCCTAAGAGAGCCCTCATTACTGTTTATGCTTATGTTCCGTAGTCGCACGACTACTCTAATCAGTAAATATCCGGTCGCCGACCCTCCGTACTGGCGATCTGCCCATTGCTGCCGTATACTCTCTTGATTGAATGATCTTCAGTTTTCTTAAAAGTTCCAACGTTATTCCAAGCTTGGTCCAGGTCTCTATCAACAACACTGAACTTCCTTTGGCTGAACTTCATTTACACTCCAGTTACACTATATCTGTATCCTACCCCCCAATGACACCTATATTTCCTCGCCTAATTATCCTGTTAGCTCTGCCCTCTACCTACCTCGCCTCTACTGCGATTCCAATCTTTATTTCCCTAAGAAAAAGAATTTGTGTTCTTACCCGAAACTTTACCCAACATTCATTAACTCGATCCCACTCCTCAAAACTCATTCTCCATAACTCCTTTACTCACGCATCGCCCTCGGTGCGTCGCATGTAACTGGTTGATACGTTGCGATCATATTTAACGGCCCACATTTCCCGCTCCGCCTAATAACCGCACCTTACTAGATACCCCCACGACTTATCTGTCTTTCTCGGTACATCACCGGTTAGTGCACATTTACTCCTGAGCCCAGCTTGTCCGCTAATTACGCCCTTCTAATTGCTCAATGATTATCTTTTACTCGCCTTCAGCAAAACAGCATGACTCGTTTCGTTCGCTGCGGGAACATGTATGCCCACCGTCGCTCTCACCAATTAAACTTTATTTACCTCAATCAAAATGTCCAGCCCGGACAATATAGCTATAGCATCACTTCCAATAACGACTATTTCTTAAAGATCAATAAATCTATAGTTTTCTCATTTCGATGCGGAGAACAAAAGACAATGTTTCCTCATTCTATTAAAGAGAACCATTGACGATCTCCTTCATTGCAGAACGGCACTAGATTTTTTGCGGAGAACATGCTCTTGTTTATCTCTTGAGCCAACCGTCCCCGCGCTATGACTTTCACCTCGGCAGCTGTTCTTGCTTATCTGTATATTAATATACGTGAGTGTTTGTAATTCATCTCCCGTACGTATCTCCCAAATAACCTCCCGATCATAGGGTCTCCAAGTAATCTATGCTGATTAATAGAGTGCGCGACAGTGTGGATTACCCGGATTTATAATTTCCCGCGTCTCCGTCCTTCAGTATTTCCTCACTATGCCCGTTTAATATTTCATGTCCCGCCTTTTGATTGAGTAAATCTTTGCTTCCATGTGAGTCTATAACTATGCTCTCATATTCTGTTTCACACCTGACTAAATCGGCGATAGTAACCCTGTATTTGCTGGTGTCTTGTGTACGAAAATTTATAATTACGTTGATTATTCTCTCCCCTACCCTGTTGGAAGACACTCCTCTTCCTATTATTTCAAACTGGCAATGGGGATTATTCATTAATCCCCTGATATTAGTAAATTTTTGCTTACGGTGCTCGCTAATCGGGAAATCTTCCATCATCCACTGAATATTTATAATCCTATACGTACCGCGCGTAATTACTGTATGCATCATTCCTCTCTACTTATTCACTTCAATGATAGTAGGTTTCTATATTTGCGCCATTTATGTAGGGGGCGTCGGCGTGTGCTGATCGGCGCGGTAGCTTCTCGTGGAATCTACTGCGTACTGCTGCTTACGTTCAGACGCAGTGGGACGTATGACTGATAAAGGAAGGCTACCATCGGACTGAGATTGTAAAAAAAGGCATATTATACATATATAAGGTTTGAGATAAGTACCTATTATACTCATAGTTAAGTCCTCTAAATAATAGATAGTATTCGAAATCATAAGACATTTTATAATTACTTAGGTATTAGTGATAGCTGCTCGTGGTCTGAAGTATTACCTCTCATTTGATATTACTTAAATCTTAAAATTGTTACTCTTGCGTACTTCATATTTCCCTGAAATGTTCTCGGGTTACTTTATAATTCTTCCGTGACTTCATCTACTTCGAGGCACTGCTGGTGACACTCCATATCATGTTTTCCCGCGCTGCGAAAAGTACCGCGTTGTCGCTCTACTCTCAATTGACCTTGTTGAGAACACTTAAATTTGGAAACTTTTTGGTGTGCCTCGCGTACGGTGATTACGGGTGTTGATCTGCTATTACCGGAAATATCTGCAATCCATTTTGAGTATTTTTGCTCGGCTGGAAAACAAAGATAATAATTTCTTGAAGGGAATAAACGTACGGAACCGCTGTAGCTGTGCATATTTATACAACATATCTTACTTAATTTACATACACGGTTCTAGTTTTCTCTAATAATGGAGACAGAGAGATAGCGACCGATGATAATAGTGTAAAAAAAGGAAAAATTTGTTAAATGAACCAATCGCAACGCTTTCTTACATTTCTCTGGACTTTAGCTGGGAAATACAGCGGCGCAGTATCATCGTATTGCTATTTTCTTTTCCGTGAAAAACGCTGTACCGACCTAGTTGTTGATATGTGTTTGTTTCTGCTAAAGAAGAAACCAGTGCCTCTAAAACCTCCTGGTTATTCCGGTCTATAGACCGCTAAGAATCTAGCAATTAAAAAAAACGCAATAATAAAACTAGATTTCATCAGCCAGGTCCTTCAAGTTTTGGTATTAGAGTTAAGACATTGGATAGCGAGTGACGAGTGAAGTATTAACACGTTCGAGTGTAAATATGATTAAAACAATAAAATATATGAATTGAATTTTTTTTTTAAAAATTACAGATGCACATAAACTAAGATATAAGTAGTAACTCAGACTAACCAATAATCGGGTGGTTGTTATGGTACATAGAAGTGAAATTAAGCAGCCTCAAACCCGATGGTAAAGAGACTCAGTACCTAGGTAGTGTGGAAATACAGTATTAACAGAAGTCCCGAATTACAGAAAAGTTTACGTATAACGAGCATAACATTTAATATATTGCCCTGGGTGTACCGATCAGCCGAGCACCGGGCGAAGTCTATTGGTTATCTTAATCTATTTCTGAAATATAGAATCTTCATTACCAACATCGTAGCAAAAATTTTTATCTCTCCAACAAAACTTGAATAATAAGGGACACCTCAATTAAACTAGCTCCCATATCCTTTTGTACCCATATGTGTGTATATTGTGTATAACATAACTACAATGGGCCCTATAAAGCCTAATAGAGTGTATTCGCCAACAAATCTCAAGTATAATATAATTTTCTATAAGGCCCCTGGCTTCCCTCTAGGAGTAGTTACGGATCTCCAATTTTATTCACGAATAAAAAATACCGTAGGGTACTTTTCATCGCGATCTATAAAACGCATACTCTCATATTAGTCTCTTGTCTGTAGAAAAGTTATCATTGGGTTAACCTTTAAAGTCCTCGTAAGTAAATACGGTGTAGTCTAAATTATACAATTAATGTGTGTGTTAGCAATTTCTATAAGAGAAAGCATAGAGCGGGAGATACTGATCGATGCACGCTACGCCATCACCGGCCATATACGGAGATAGACGTTATATGTCAGCTCTCAGCTGTAGCCAAGTTATTGGCGTTAGGTGTTTATATTGCCCAATAAAAAGTGAAGAGCGGATTTAATACGATTATAAAGTCCTCATTAAAAAAAACCTAATACTTATTGAACAAGCAGTCTTTCAATTATATTCTGAAGCTTTCGGGGTAATGATTGCTATACCGTAGCTAGCCGAACGTGTTATATCTTTTAATTCGTTAAAAGACAATTAGATCTTTTTGCATTGAAAAAAAAATTATCACGAAGCACAAGTTATCTAATCCAACATTGGTGTACAATAGCCTGTCTCAGTACAGCTACATATAGGATGTGTGTTATAATCTTAATTAAATGAACGATGTATAAACGTGCAGTCATGATAATAATAAGTATAGACAAATGAAAAAATAACATACTTCCGCCTTCACCGGACTTACTTCTTGGTGTTGATAAACATTACCCACGAGTATTTTTTAAATTGTATGTAAAGGGAGATGGCGGATTTTTATATAGAATAATTGTATTAAAATTTTAAAAAGGAAGGCTACCAATATCTAGTGGAAGGCTCGACATATACCGTGCAGTAGATAAAATAAGATGGACCCGTGCGTGCCCTATATTCAAATTGGTTTGCGATCATCTAAATAAAAAGCAGTTTAATATACCCGATTATAAACCATCTAGATACTTGGGAAATTAAAAAAAAAGGAGATTACTTCCTAACGGGCCTAATTTATGTGTTGATTAACATGGCCAGCCCCTACGAGTACTTTTTTTTCATTCTGTTTCAAGTCAAATTCATGAGTTATTGAAAATTTAACATAATAATATAGGGGCAAACTTTAAGTGGCGTGACTAGCTCGGATAACCTCACCTCATGAATCCTACACAGTAGGTGACCAGGCATACTTAACGTGTACCCCGGTATTATCTTAGTGATAGCACACACAATCCGCTGGTGACAACATGCATTCACTAGGATTATATTATTATATATATTATATAGTAGTATATATATTAAATAGTAATATACTATTATGTACACCTACACGGTCCTATACGCATTATGTACTTAGTATAGACTATATTATGTATTATGTCAGCATCCCCGAATACGCACCCGCTGCTTCGTACACGACTCAAACACACTGAGTTATAAAACAGCTACACGAAATAACATATCCATTTTATATAAGTCAGGAGACCATTTTTACTTATGAAATTACAATAATAAAAATACGCTTTTTTTCTTCTCTCAATTGCTTCAATGTTGGAAAGACTTGTGTTTATAATTCCGGTTTCCAATTTATCACAGTATCGCAAGGAGCTTGCGCCTGCCATTACTTCAGAGGCTGAGCGCCCAAAGGTGCCATATGTTGAATTTTTTTCTTTTATAACTAAAGGATACCCTCGGTTTTAAATACAACATAAGCATGAACAAATCGGGTTTCTCGGCTACTGTCGGACACGGGCTGTCTTTTCGCTCGCTACGAACGCCCCTAAAGAGCAAATAAAAACAAAAACATTTCTCCGAACAAATACAACAACATCACTATTTTTCTGAGGCTACTCTTGTTCGTTATTTCACGCCAGGAATGGAAGGTTGATTGAGACTGTTCCCGTCTTGTCCCAACCCCCTAGATGAATATGCCTAGATATTTAAGGATTTATTAAATAAATGACTTTACAATTAAAACTATAGATTTTTTTTTAAAAGGTCGTTCCACCGGGAGAAACATCTCTGTTTAAAGTCAAAATACCTTTTAACTTTATTTTTACCAGTGGTATGGTTACAAATGCATGGGGCGGGCCTTTCCCGTGCGAAGCTGTGCCATAGCAATAACGTTATACTTATAATGTATCAATAATATATATATAGGACCTGACAGAAGTCATATATATATATATACTACTAACGTACTATACATTAGTTATATAACAGGGATACTACAAATAGGTGACAAGAAACTTATAGAGTATAAGAACATAAGGCAGCGCGTCTAAACAGATTAACAAGAACCAGATAGATGAAATAAGTCAGCAAATTAATAGTTAGTAACTGCCTATTTAGGTTTCTCAATGTTAGTTTGAATGTGTCGACGTTTTGGACACCTACTGAAATTTTTTTAATCGTTTATTTATTTTGCAATGATGGTAAATTTTGGAAATTAAATAAAAAAACATTACATTTGCGAGGGCAAATAAACTTTAAGATAAGTAGGTATAGCTATTAAATGTGCGTTGTATGTTATATCTAAGTAAAATATGTCCAGAGAAATAACGGCAGCCTAAGCTAATATTAGCAAATTAAAAAAACCCAATTTTACTTCTTAACCGAGGGTCTACTATATCAGTGTCTGCTATACACAATATCGGTAGCGGCTACTAGTAATTTTCTCAGTTCTTTTAAAATAGATTTTTTATAAAAATCAAACAAAATCTAAATATATATAAGAGGGCAACATTAAAAATTCAAGAAATTAATCGTGATATCATTTCTTTTGTTACATCTAAATAAAAGCAGCTAAAACGATAAAAAGCCTAATATTCAGACAATCTAAAAAAAAAGATTCGTTCTAAACAGGCTTAAGTATATTGGTGCTGATGAAACCATAGTAGCCTTACAATATCTTTTTAACTTCATTTTTAAAACTAAATAGCTAAAATAGTTGAATATTTGAAATAAAAAATTATGCTAGGATGGACCATAGAACCGTTGCAAGGATTGACAGCCTACCATACGATGGGGTTGCGTGATCAATCTAAATCAAAAATATTTTTAATCTCTATGTATACAAGCTCTACCTACATGCATCTTTGTACACTGTTTACGTGTAAAGGCATTTTAAAATAATCTTTGTAAATTTGTAAAAAATAATTACTAAGAGGGGTAGAACAACGTCAAAATATGTTCTGTTTTAATATAAAGACTTAAACAAACAGACTTTAGCATACTAAACTCTCTTCAGCAAATTAAAAAAAACGAGGCTTTCTACTGCCTAATTATGGCGCATCAAACTGTGCATGAGCATGATTAGCTACGAGAGTAACTTTGTAAGTTAAGTTTGAAAATAACGATCTATAAAAGTTTGACATAAAAAAATAATTATGAGAGGGGGCAAGATAAACCGTCAGAATAAGCATTGCAGGCTGCAAAATATGACGTTTTATTTATCATGCTGATGACAATACTATAAACCTTAAACAATATAACCCTACCTATACTCATTAGCAAATTTAAAACAAAACCTGACCTTTTCTAACAGCCTTTATTATATTGTTAACAAAAATGTAATAGCCACGAGCATTTTTAATGTCGTTTAAAATAGAATGGACTATATAACACATTTTAAACTTTTAAAATGATTATAGTGCAAAATTATCAGTCCTATGATTGAATATATAAATACATCATATGATGAAATATATAAATACATCATAAGATTAGTGTATCTAACTAATGATAAATTGTGCCTAATCATTAGCAATTAAAAGTGCCAAACCGTATATATAATTTGAAATAGTCATATGATGGATAATATTAAACCATTTGTGATAAATTTAACAATGGTAGATAGGCCCAAATTTTTTTTTTTTTTTTTAGTAAAAATTTTCGAACAATAAATCACATAATACAGAATTACCAGCCTTATGATTAATTGCATCTAATCCTCAGACTATGATAAATAATAAAACATAATTGACAACAAAAAAGTATCAATCAATGATTTGTCACAGAATTATCAGTTATATTATGAAATATATGAAAAATTAATGTATCTAACTAATGAAGAATAGTATAGCAAATGATTTAAATAAAGCACCAAACAATCAATAACTAAGTACAGAATGAAGAGCAGAATCAACAATCTCATAAAGGAAAATATCAGATCATGAGTGATGAATGCATCTAATAAAGGATGATAAAAACTACCAAATCATTAGCAATAAAAAGTACCATATAATCAATGATTTAGTACGAACTTATGAGTCACATGATGAAATGCATCAAAGATGGATATATCTAATCATTGTTAAATGGTTCCATACCATTATAAAAAAAACTAAAAATCATTCAACTATTAAGTACAGAATTATCATTCATGTGATGACATATATCATAGATGTATGTATCTACTTAATAACATAAAATACCAACAACCAATGATTTTGTACAGAATTATCTGACATATGATAATATACACCAAAGGTGAACGTATCTAATAAATGATGAATAGTATCAAATAATTTGCATTAAAAAGTTATTAATCAATATGATTAATCATAGATTGTACAGATGAATGTATCTAATCGCTAATGCATAGAACAGAAATTATTTTTTATTTTATTTTTGTTCACCGAATTGAACCGCACCATCTCTTTTGCACTACGTTCCGAACAACGAACCCCACCGAAGCAAACCGACCGCACCTTTATAGATAGATAGATAGATAGATAGATAGATAGATAGATAGATAGATAATAGATTAGATAGATTGTATAAGATACATTAGGTAAATCCATTCGATATATAGATAGATAGATAGATAGAATGATAGGTAAATAGATAAAAAGTTAGATAAACAGATAGAAAGATTTAGATAGAAAGATAGATAGATAGATAGATAGATAGATAGATAGTACGTAGAGCATAGATAGATTAGATAGATAGATAGATAAGAAGCAATAGATAGATAGATAGATAGATAGATAGATAGATAGATAGATAGATAGATAGATAGATAGATAGATAGATAGATAGATAGATAGATAGATAGATAGATAGATAGATATATAAACTTCAAGTCATGAACTTATGTTATTATAATTTTTTCCTAAAATTAGGAATAATACTATCCGAAGGACCTGTATGGACAACAAACAGAAGATTTGCTTTGAAAACATTGAGAGACTTCGGTCTTGGTAAAACTCCGATTTCTGAATGAAATAATATTCACTGAAGCAAATTCCTTAGTGCAAGATTTGAAGAAGAATGTTGGCAAACCAATCACAGTCGACTGGAATGTGAATGTTGTTGTTTGGAATGTTATTTGGAGATTAGTAGCAAGTTAGCATAATTTTTTTTCATTATCTATTTTAATATTCTATTTTAATCGAAGATTGTTATTATTATTATTATTATTATTATTATTATTATTATTATTATTATTATTATTATTATTATTATTATTATTATTATTATTATTATTATTATTATTATTATTATTATTATTATTATTATTATTATTATTATTATTATTATTATTATTATTATTATTATTATTATTATTCCTTTCTTCTTATCACAATCTACCAATAACATTTTATTTTAATTTTTTTTAAAGACCGCCGTTTTGATGTGACAGATGAAGAAATGAAGGGATTGTTAAAAACCACAAACGACAATTTTGAGCTCATGGATGGACCGATGTCGCTACTTACCGTTTTTCCATGGTTGATACCAATTGTACCAAAATTTATCAAAAATAAATGGATGCTGGTGGAACGTCTTGAAAAGGGGCGAGATGAAGTCCTAAGTTTGCTTAAGGTATTCTTTATATTGTTTTATGATGCTAATTATTGGTGACAGATGGACGTTTCACTTCTCATCTGAACGATAGAGTTCAAAATACTTCGTCGGTTTTACACTATTTATATTTAATATAGGCATGTTTGTTATAGTTTTATGAGTGTGAAACTTATTGTTGTATAACAGTAATTAATCTAGTGGCAGGATTTTTTTTTTTTTTTTTTTTTTTTTTATTGTCACCATCAGGGTCATTTCAAAAATATGTTTGAAAATATACATCCTCAATTTACTTTTGTGAATTTGCTTTGGGGTATTTTTATTACGGTTTTACTGAATGGAAAAATTATTAGAATTTAACGTTAAATCGTTTTTTCTTTTTTGTATTTGTACCATTGGAGTCATCTAAAAGATGAAGTTAATAATACATCATCAATATTACTGTGGTCAATAATAACTTGTGAGTTGTAAAAAGTTTTTCTTCCATCAAGTTATACTTTGGTAGATTTTCTGGTTCCTAGTCTTTCGACCAACTTCTTTTTACTTTGGTAGATCTTCTGCTTCTTCTTCTTCTTCTTCTTCTTCTTCTTCTTCTTCTTCTTCTTCTTCTTCTTCTTCTTCTTCTTCTTCTTCTTCTTCTTCTTCTTCTTCTTTAGCTGCATTCTTATCTTATATCATTTACCACCCGAACTTATTCCTTTTTTTGAAACCTTTCAAAATTTCATTTCGTTCTCACCACATCTTGAAAAAATCTGATAGATATTTGAAATTTATTGGGTAATTGCTTTACATGAAGTCCATCTGTTCCCAGAAAAAAAAATTATATCAAGTTGACATAAAATTTTCCATCAACCCAGGTTCCTCTAAGGAGTGAAAGTTTTACGTCATTGTGATTGAAATATCAGTGATATAATTTTTTACATCATCAATATATATTTTATTTCTTACCAACATACTGTATAACGTCAAAATAAAACCTAGTACATGCTATTTTTAATGGTTCCTCTATATATATATATAGTATCATATATATATATCAATATATATATATATATATTACTATATATATATATACTATATATATATACAAATATAGTAACAACTATACTATATACTATACTATATACTACTACTAATACCTATCATTATATACACTAACTACTACATTATATAACAATATCACCAACTATAGTATATACGTATAGTATATAACTATAATATATATACTATAATTAACTATAACTATTGTACTATATATATATATAATATACATATATGATATATATATACTTTATATATATAATATATATACCTATATACCTTATACTACATACTAATACTAATACTACTATACTTAACTATATACTATATATCCATATACCTTAATCACTAATATATATACCCACTACTATAATACCTAACATACTTTATAACCCAGGCCTAATGTAGTATCACACCAAGACTTCCTTTTTACCCACTAACAAAAACTTTTCGCCCATTTTTTCTTTCTGAGAGCGGACCTTACCAACGAAAGATGCCAACTATGACCGTCCCTCCAGGCAAACAAAAAAACTCCCCTTTCAGAGCTACCCACAGGAGCTCAAAGGCCAATAGTGAACCCCTACCCATGCACGAGGCCCGTGATACTGCGCCGCCCATTTTTTGTTAGCATTAACACTTTCGTAGTCAATAAATTCAACTCTTTATATAAAAATCTGTTGGAAAAAAAAACTATACTATTGAAGTATACATATAAAACATTTTTTTATATATATTGTCTCATTACTTAATTAAAAAAAATAAATTGTACAATATTAAAAGGAAAATAAAATAAAATGGTTTTATTATCCTGTCAACTATTATTAAAATATTAATTTTGAAATCTTTCACGCAACTATCAGATTACACACACAAATTACATAGGACATTAGTGTTTTCGATGATAAAGCGATATCCATACCCAATACCGCGCGACGAGTAAAGATATATTTACCTATCGGAAGCAGGTTTTGATGAAAATTAACTCATTCAACCGAGTATCAATATTTTCTACGGCGATATGAAGTAGTCTTTTTATTTTCAGTTTATTTATTTATTATTAAATCTCAGAAGTTTCGTTCAACGACATTAACAAATCTCAATTTAGGACCATATCATCATTAGCAATTTAATGTAAAATTTTTTTAAGGAATATCAGGTCAAACTAAATTAAATGACGAAATTAAGACAATTTCTATCCATTGAGGTACATTGATTTATACGACATTGTTGAGCTTTATTAGATCATCAATATTTTTTTCTGTGTGCATGTCCCTATCTTACACCGTTCATAACATTATATTCTGATCCCTTTATAACCATTTCTTTATATCTTGCATAAATCGGGATAGGTGGGTTTTACATATTAATGGAAATCTACAATTTACTATAGAATCCCCATTCAAAGAAGAAACCCGGAATTGGGAAATCGTAAAATACTGATGGGTCGAAACTGAAAATTAAATTATTTAATAAGCAGATTGCACATTCAGGAAAAAAAAACAAAACTTTTAAAAAATTATTCAAAAATATTAGGAAATATCTATAAAAAAAACAAAAAGCATCAAGTAGAAAACAACAAACCCAAAAACCACCCCCCTCTCTCTCTAATCAAACCCAACCTAATTAAAACACACTCTCACGGACTCTTAATTGTATCTCGCTCTTTATTTCCCAGCGCACCGAATGCGTTCCTCTCCCCTTGCCATTTAAAATTTCATTATTTTTCAAGAACACAATTATGGAGAATATCATCGAAGGACATTCTGATCTCAGCACCCAAGTTATCCGATTGACAGACTATTCATTGATACTAATACGCGTTCGACAATAACGCATGCAACAAAAGAGTGGACAACACTACGAGCAGCACACGCCAGTATAACCAACCACCTCGGGGAACGAGGTATTTAATTATTACTTCATTCCACTCTTACTTATATCCTATTATATCTATCGCTATCTATTATTCAGTGTCAAGTGTGTATTATTATATCATTAATTCAATTCACTTATTGTATTTGTCGCATTATGTATCTTCTCATTTACTCTCTATCAATATCTTCATCTATTATTATTATTATTTTTATTTTTTATTCTTTGATAGTTATTATTATTTAAAGCAAATTCATAAAAACAAAAAACAAAGTCATCATAATGTTTCTTATACATCTATTGTCCTCACCATTAAATGGTTATGATTCAATTTAAAAGAAGCATATGATTCTATCTTATTAGATTCTTGATTCTTTGGGTAGATTAAAATAAAATCTCTCTCTCTCTCTCTCTCTCTCTCTCTCTCTCTCTCTCTCTCTCTCTCTCTCTCTCTCTCTCTCTTATTAGTTTCTGATTCTACAAATCGCATATTTCCCTCTCTCTCTCTCTCTCTCTCTCTCTCTTTTTTTTTTTGCTGGATTCATACCATTCTGCGTTATCATTTTAAGAGCACCATAAGGCTCATGTGTAATTAGAAATTACGTTATTTTATATTTCATGGCGAATTTGTTCGTTTAATAAGGCAATATAACGTCTCAATTAAGGCTTTTTCCCTTTCTCAAAATAAATTTATTAAAAATAGATGGTTCCTATTTGATTTTAATATTAGAATACTGATCATGGAACGATATAACATGCTAGGTCATATATATATATATATATATATATAGTATATATATATATATATATATATATATATATATATTATATATATATATATATATATATATATATATAGTATAGCAGTTATGTTGGTTAATTTATATATATATATATATATATATATATATATATATATATATATATATAGCAAAGTAAAGAGAATCATGTTTATACTTAATTTTTATTTTTATAAATGCTCTGTGTACTGTTACGCACACCCAGCATTAAGGTTCACGCATACATTACACACAAACAAACGTAACATATACATACAGACATATATACAGTGAAAGAGCTACATGTAAATTGTAAAATTCTTGAACCTTTTTTAAGCTATTTTATTTGGTAAAAAAAAACCATCTCTGAAAGATATAG
>JABUQX010056365.1:0-7500 GCA_015478945.1 Trachelipus rathkii | reverse complement strand
TATTATATTTCTATTATTTTTATATTTATTATTTATTAGTATTATTATTATTGATTATTATTATTATTAAATTATTATGTATTATTATTTATTATTATTATTATTATTATTAATTATTATTAGTTTACTTAATGTATTATTATTATATATTATATTATTATTTATTTATTATTTATTATTTATTATATTACTTATTATTATTATTTATTATTTATTATTATTATTATTATCTGATTAATAATATAAATATATATTATATATATTTATATATTATATATATATATATTATATTTATTATATATATATATATATATATATATATAATATAAATTATTATATAATATATAATATAATATATATATATAATAGTATCATATAATATAATATATATTATATATATATATTATAATATTATATATTATATTATATTATAATATATATATATATTATAGTATTTATATATATATTATTATATATACCGTATATTTATATTTATATATTATATATATATATATATATATATATATATATATATATATATATTATTATATATACATATATATATCTACTATATACTATATTATTATATATATTATATTAATATATTATATATATATATATTATTATATATTAATATATATATATATTATTATATATATATATATATATATTAATATATCCGGTATATATATATGTATTTATTATTATAATTTATATATGATATATTATATTATATTTAGTATTATATATATATATAGTATATTATTATGGTTTGGGGAATAGGAGAAGGAAAAGCTGGGAGGAATATAAGAAGGGTTAGAGTTGGAAGCAAAGAGGTGGTTGGAGAGGGCGAAGAGAAATGCAAATAATGAATGGTGTTGAAAAGTGACAGAAAATTTTGAAACAGGGAGCAAAATATATTTGGAAAGATAGTAAATAAAAAAAGGAAGAAGATGGAGGGGTTAGGAGAGAGGGTTAGGGAGAGGAAGGGGATGGAGATTGGAGGGGAGGATAGGGTGAGGAAAAGGTGGGGAATATTTGAGGATTATTTGAATGAAATTGGGTGGGAGAGATTGAGGAGGATTTACAAGAAGGTGAGTGATGGGGGAGGAGTGGCGGGATAGGGGATATTGGATAATACTAAATGAGAATTATTAGGGCTATACTAAAGGAAAAAAAAGCAAAGTCCCACAGGTCAGAGTGGTGGGTGAGTATTGGAAATGTACAGGATAGGGAGAGCAGTAGGGTGGAGGAATGGCTGTATATGTTTATATAATTTATGTTGGAGGGGGGGAGAGTTTCCACCACAGGATTGGGAAGGATGGTTGTTTTGGTTCCTCTGTTAAAGGGAAAGGGATTAGGATGGAGTGTGGCGAATTATAGAGGTATTTTTGTCTTTTTGAGTGATAGTAGGGAAAGTGTATGGGAGACATACTAATTGAGAGGGTCTGAGTAGATTTGTAACGGATAGGAGAGAATTGGGGTGAAGAACAATTGGATGGATTTAGGGTTGGTAAGGGGGGGTGTGGATCAAGTATTTACACAATGAAGATGCCTGTGGAGAAAGGTATAGAAAAGGAAAGGGAAAGTTTATGGGTGTTTTTTAGATCTGGAGAAAACATAATATAATAGAGTGAAGAGGGGGGAATTATATGGAGGGGTTGTCTTCTGGAGGATAATTGGAGTAGCGGGGTTAAAATTTAGGTTAAAGGTATTCGGGCCTTTTATAGGAATATGGCAGAATGGTGTGTGAGAGTATTAAGGTATGGGAGATGTGAAGAATGTTTGGGTAGCTAGAGAGGGTTGAGACAGGGACTGTGGTAATGTCAGCCTGTGGTCTTTTTCAAATGTTATTTTATGGAGAGTGTCTCCCTGCAGAGGAATGATCGAGGGAGGGGAGAGGGGTGGAATTGATGGATAGGGGTGAATAGTTGCGAAGTGACATGATACTATTTGCGTGATGATCCTGCTTAGTGGCGAAGAATTTCAGAAGGCTGTAGTATTTGGTTGAAGGAGTTTTGAGAGAGTGTGTGACAAAAGGGTCCTTAAGATAAATCCAGGTATAGAGAATATGTGTTGTGTTTGAGGAGGAGGAACAGATTGAGGGAGGAGTTAGAGGATTAGAAGTAGGAAGGTGTAGTATTAGCAAGAGTTAAAGGTTTTCAAGATATTTTAGGGATGGATTTGGGTAAGTGTAAGGAGGGATGTAAGGAAGAGATATGATCACAGAGTAGGAGAAGGAATGAGAGCATTGAGTTGTCTAAGGGAATTATGGAAATTAGAGTTTAGCAAGATAAAGGGTAATGATAAGTATGTTGGAAAAATAAATATATTTAGAGCGGTTACTATATGGGTGGAAACATGGGGTTGAATGTCTAGGTCCAAAGAAGAAGTTGATAGTGTTTAAGATTGAAAAGGGTTTGAGAGCGGTATAGTGGGGAGTAAAAGAGAGAGGATTAGGAATAGGGTGGTAAGAGAGAGATGTGATTGGAAGATATGGTTTTTGGTTTGAGAGAAGAGCGGAGGAGGAAACGTTAGAATTGTATGGACTTCTAGGGAGAATTGAGGCTCAGAGGGTGGTATGGAAAGTTTGGGAGGCGGAGGGGAAAAGTGAAGGAAGAGAAGGGGGAGACAAAGAAGAGGTGGATGATGGAATAAGGAAATTGCTGGAAGACGAGAGGAATGAGGTGGAGGAAAGGTAGGGTGTTGGCGAGAGATAGATTGGAATGGAGGAAGGTGGGTGGGGGCGAGATGAAGGAAAATATGAATTAGTTTGGAAGCTGCACGTACACTACCCGCTAAAGCGGGAATTAAGTGTTTGTAAATAGATATATTAGTATAATTATTATATTTAGTATATATATATATATATATTATATAATATATATATATATAATATGATATTTTGTTTATATATATTATAATATATTATATATATATATATATATTATAGATTAATATAGTAGATATATATATATATATTATATATACTATATGTTGTATTTTATATAGTATTATTATTATTATGTTTATTGTTATTATTTTTTTTTTATATGTTATATATTTTACTATTATTTTTTATTATTATATTTATTTATTATTATTTATTGTTAATATTTTTATAATTTGTTTATTATTAATTAGTATCTTTAATATAAATATATATATATAGTATTATATATTATATATATATACTTTTACATATATATTATTAATATTTATATATGTAATATAATATATTAATTTTATTTAATTTTTAATATTATATAATATTAATATATATATTTTTTATTTTTTATTATATTATATATATATATATAATATATATATAACTATATTATATACTTTATATTTATATATATATTTAATTATTATTATTTTTGTTATTATTTATTTGAGTTGTTCTATATTATATATATAATTATATTGTATATATAATATATATATATATATATTTTTTTTTATTAATTTATATTTTATTACTATATATAATATATATATATATATATATATATTATAGTTTAATTATGTATTATTATGTATATATATATATATATATATTTTATATATAAATATATATATATATATACTATATATTTATATTATATCTTTATATATATATATATTATATATTTAAGCATACATTTATATTATGATATAGTTTAGTGTTATTACATATGTATATAATAATATTTTTAATTTGTAATAATTTATTATAGTGTCTATACCTTTTCGTTCCTTTTCCTCCACACTCCATCTTCTGCTTGTTCGGTTTTCTATCTATCTTCGGTTTATTATATATATAGTATTATATATTAAACTGAACAAAAAACGTTCCCAGTTCGTTTCATGTCTTGTTGAATGACTTTTAAATTTTGCTAATAAAATGAACTTACTTTTCTTTTTTGAAGCTTGCAAATTTTTCTTTATTTTTAAATTCATTTTTTATTTAAATGTTGCTGTAAAATGACGGCTTAAATAAAATTATTAATTGTGTCCATCATGTAATGAGTGTTGAAAATATACTATATATATATAGTATATTATAGTATATATACTATTATATATATATCACATATTATATAATATATAATATACTCATATATATATAATATATAATAGTATATATATATATAATTATATAGCCCACATCCAATGCGAGGGCGTAGCCTCGCTCAAATAGAAAAGCCTGCTCCGTTAGGAGGCAAGCCAAAGGCTTGTTTCTTTTAATTTTTTTTTATTGTTTTTTTTTTTTTTTTTTTTTTTTTTTTTTTTTTTTTTTTTTTTTTTTTTTTTTTTTTTTTTTTTTTTATTCCCACCTCATCAGTCCTTTTAAGCCATTAAGTACTTTTCCTCTTGAAAGAGGATGTCCTACCTTTTTTCCCATCACAGCCCCTTGGGCCATCAGGTGCCTCTTCCCTCATGGATTTGCAGCCAACCTCTCACTTCTTCCCGGTGAATGAGGGTACAGGAAATAAACCGGTCTTTCATGCGCTCATGACCGGGTCACCAATTGTGGGGAACCCGAACCTTCGACTAAACCGGTGAGATGTTTTTCTGTTGTCGGTAAGAGGTTGTCCTGCACTTTGTTGTCTAATAACGTGAAGTTATTTTAGGTTCCATACGGCTCACGGGGGGTAAATTGGCGTAAAGTTCCGGGAAGCTCTCCAGGCCACATCACCAGCCTATCATACGGAGTAGTGTCCTGGAGGTTGGGTGAGTCTCTGGCCTGTAGCCTGTTGTGTGAAGAAGGACTACCCTTCCTTATGAAATATAGCCTTTCCAGCCCATCCTGTTGTTTACTTTTGTTTTTCATTTATTTTATTGTTATATTTGCTGCCTATGGAGATGAGATCTGTGGTTAAATTTTTTATGAAACTTGCTCTTCAAGAAAAAACGTTATTAAACAAAGGCGTGCATTATTACCATCTGTCTGGTTCCCAGCCTGACCTCACCTTGGTCGATCCTACTTCTAGACCAGCAAGTGTTTCCGCTTATATTACTTCTACTACACATGAAAGTCATTTGCATAACCTCAGCGATTCGTCACCTGGTATGCCCTTGACATCCCAGGTAACCAAACGGTTGGGACAATCACGAAAAAATACCTCGTCATAGTCGTTCTCATTTGTTTACCCCATATTCTGCTACCTCTCCGGGAATGTCAGCTGCCACATCATTCCAGATATATATATTACTTACTGAGATCCAATACCTTCATCGCCATTACTGATCAAAGAACCATTATTCTTAGCGATGCTCTTAAAAAAGCTTTAGGAGTTGAAGACCCCTAGTCACATTAATGAGAAATGGGTCCCTTCTCGTTCAAGCTACTACCCGAAATCAAAGTTCCATCTTGTCATCCTTAACGTCTCTTGGAAAGATCCCTATTATTTCCACTCCAGGTGAAATAAGAAACACATCCAAAGGTACTATTTATTCTTTAAAACAGAAAAATGAAGATATTTCTGTCATTTTAAGAAATCTCCAGCAGAAACAAATTCCTCTTACAAACGTTTATAGATTTCCCCCTAGTCGGGACTCACCTGACACTTTAAATCCTCGTTTACTGCTGACCTTTAATACTCTTTTTTCACCTTCAAAGGTAAAATAAGGGTTTAAAGCTACAGTGTACGTCGGTTCATTCCCGACCCAGACGTTGCTTTAAATACCAGCTGTTTGGTCATTCCCGAAAATACTGTAGGGGACCGCATGACATATGCCTAGTCTACTGAGAAGAATTTCACATTCCATTTCAAAACACGCATTTTCATTGTTATTTCTATTTTTATTTTTATTTCTGTTTTTGTTTTTATTTTCTTAAATTTCTATTCAATATTATTATATATGTCCTTTCAGTATCCTGATGATGAGCCATGGTCTGGCTCGAAACGTTGAATTAATAATAAAAAATAAGTTTTAATTACAATCACTGCACAAAATAGGTAATTTCGTACAATTAATATATAATTATATAAATAAAAATAAGTATAGGAAGTAATGATAAAAATTATATATATATATATATATATATATATATATATATAAATATGATATCTCTTTATATATATATATATATATATATATATATATATATATAATACATATATATTTATAGAACAATGATATACGTATACACATACATGTATATATATGTAATTATATAATATATATATAATTATATATATATAATATATATATATTATATATATATATATATATATATATATATATATATATTATATATATATATATATAATATATATATATATATATATATATATATATATATAATATATAATATATATATATATTATATATTATATATATATATATAATATATATATATATATATATATATATATATATATATAGATATATATATATATATATATATATATAGTACCAATATATTAGTCAGTGCTAATAAAGGGATTTTAATTTATGGATTGAGAATTATCCTTTAAAACAGCTGCTTATCGAGTTCTTTTTGTATTTTTTTCAAAGCCAATCTTGGTTTTTACCAATCTTCGAATACTTTTTAAAGTCCTTTAAATCTAACCATTAGAAGAAAATGGTAAGAAGGTATATTCAATGGTTTACTTTGCAATTCTCACTGTGGATATAAAACTTTAAAAGAAAAAGAAAATTAATAAACATATTGTATAATGCCCATAATTAAAATAAAATGGGTATAAAGGTATATAATAATATTATATTATATACTATAATATATATATATTATATATATATATTTATATATATATATATATATATATATATATATATATATATATATATATATATATATATATATATATATATATATTATAAATAATATATATTTATATTATACATATATATATATATAAAAATATATGTAATATATAATAAATATATATATATATAAAATATATATATATATAGTATAATATGATATATATATATATATATATAGGATATATATATATATATATATATATATATATATATATCGAATTTAAATGATAATATTTTTCTATTGTTTTTATTACTTTCTCATCAACGTATTATTTTCGATAATTTTTTTTATTTACATTGTCTCTTCCGGAACTCTGGGTCCAACAACGTAAACTTAGACTTAAACACATAACATTTTGGCTGAAGGTTTTTACAAAATTATCTTCTCCAACCATATTCTGGTGAAAAAGAAATTATTTTTTCAAATTTTCAAATTTTCTTCAGGTAAAATTAATTTTCAGAAGTCTGTGAATTATAATTGATGGTAAAACGAGGCTTTAAGGGTAATTAATATTATTACCACACCGTTTAAATGTTAATATGATAAAATCTGTTTCAAAACATAGAACACAACACCATTTTGAAGTTTCGAGGGTTTCACGAAAAATCTTAAAAGCTTAAGAAATAGAAGCGTTAAACTAGGAAGATTACTAGATTTATCAACAGCTTTCATGACAAAGCTCGTTACTGAAAACGACAAAAACTAATGCTGAAGATAAA
>JABUQX010056364.1:5000-22500 GCA_015478945.1 Trachelipus rathkii | reverse complement strand
TTATTATTTTCTGTTTTTTTTGTTTGGTTTTTTGTTTTTTTGTTTTTTTTTTTTGTTTTTTTATTGAGAAGACTCAATGGCAAAAGTAACGGAAATTTTTTTTTTCGATTAAAAATTAATATGAAAGAAGGCTGGGTGAGCGGGGACCATCAGGCAATATTGCAGTATGTGAGTGGCTTAACTTTCGGATATGAATTAGCAACTGAGCTAATCACTACTACCTGCTTGACCGAACCACCTAGACCTAACACGCCGAAATAAGAGAATAGACCTGAAGAGCCTGAATAAAAACTAATGCTTTACCACATTAAATTAACCAACCTAGCTTAAATGCCTGAACTAAATAGCTAGACATACACCTAAACTATTAACCTGACTAACCACCCAAACTACCAGCCTAGTGTAGGTGTAGTATCTAGCTTAAAATAAGATTTTAGTGTTGATGTACGTTTTTTTTTCATTAATAATATCATTGGGTGTTATTATAAGTAAGAGTGCATTTATTTCTTTAATATTTATTTAATAAAAAATTAAAGATAAAAATATTAAATAGGTTGACCACACTAACTGAGTTGTATAAAATGGTGTTGCGCAACCTGCAACCAGCCGGAGCACCCTGTATATATATATATCTATATTAGTTATATCTAACTATATATAAATTTATATATTATATATATATAATATATTATTTTACTATATTATATATTTAATTTTTTATATATCTTTTTTAATTAAAATATTTAAATTAATTTTAATATATTTATTACTCATATTGTGGCGTCAGTGGATTCTTCTGCGTTCAGGTGGTTACACATGGCATTCGCATAGACATCAGCTGGCGTTCCATGCCGCTCTCCTGGCGTTCACTGGTCATTCCCCTGTTGTTACAAGTGACCGAAATGATTCGCTGGGATTTTCCGATTTTAATGGGCGGTCGTTGGCATTCTCCGTCGTTCAGTGGTATTCAATGCGTTATCTTGACGATTCAGAATGGATTCAGCTCGCGCTATCCTGCGTTATTTGGGCGTTCTTCTGCTTTTAGCGGGCTTATCATTGGTTTTCGATGGGGTTGTCTGGTTCAGTTGTCAACAGGGTTGAAGCAGAGATACACCCTGAATATACAAAGATAATATGAAATACTTTCTCCTTCACAACTTGTCTACGTTCAAACCTTGGTCCATATTGACAATCTCAACCAAGTAGTTGAACTGTAGACTTAATATCCCCTCCTCACTCCACCGGTATAACTTCACCCAGATATCCCCATCCCAACGGAGATAACTCAAAAACACCCGAGAGAAATTTTAAAGAACTCTACCTCTGAACACGGGAATTATTAACATCACATCTGTACGCAATTATACATTGTGACATCTGTAGATACTATTTCATCTCTATTTTATTAATTATTATTATTATTATATTATTATTATTATTATTATATTTTATTATATTATTAGTTATTATTATTATTATTTATTATTATTATCATTATTATTTATTATTATTATTATTATATTATTATTATTTATTATTATTATTTTTTTATATAACGTACCTCGAGCTTATTTTAAAAATCAGTTGATTTATATTAATTGATTTTTTTAATGATAAGTACTATGTAATAAATACCATTGACAGAGAAAGTATTTTGAATTGATTATTCTTATTTATATCTATTTATATTATTATTATTAATATTATTATTATTATTTATTATTTTATTATTATTATTATTATTCTTATTATTTTTATTATTATTGTCATGATTATTATTTATTTATATTGTTATATTATTACCTTTATTATTCTTATTATTATTATTTTTATTTATATTTTTTATTTTATTCGTATTATTATATTTTTATTATTATTATTATTTTATTTATTTATTATTTTTTATTATTATTTATTTTTTTATTATATTATTTTATTATTATATTTATATTTTTATTATATTATTATTTTATTGTAATTTTTTCTTATTTTAATTATTTATTAATTATATTAATTATTTATATATTTTTATTTTTTCTTATTATTATATTAATTAATTATTTTAGTTTATCTTATTATTATTTATTTATTATTATTATTTTATATTATCTATTATATTATTTTATGTTATTATTATCATTTTTTATTATTTATGATTATTTTATTTATATTTATTATTATTTATTATTATTTTATTATTGATCATTTTATAATTTTATTAACTTATTTTGTTGTATCTTTTTATATATGATCGAGGTAATTTCAAGGCAGATCAACTTTCCTCTACTAATTCTACATTATTATTTCTTTTTTTTATTATTATTATTATTATTATTTTATTATTATTTTGATTTATTATTTAATTATAATATATTATATAATATCTATATATACATATTATATTATAATTATATATATAATACTTATATATATTATTATTATCTTATAATATTTTCACCGTATTTCTACATAAAGAAATTTTTCATTTCTCTTTTAAAGAAATTCTACAAATGAAAAGATCTTTTGGATCTCTTTGATTGAAGGAGACCTCTCCACAAAAGTCGATAGACTATGTTCGGATGTTGATATAGGAATTACATTCACACAACAAAATACACACAAAACACACACACGCATTCACACAGCAAAACACACCTTGCAATCAAGATATACTTGCGCTAAATTGGTCTTGGTTGGTTAGTTCGGTTAAAAAGCCTCGTACTCCGGAATTTTGACCTTCTCTCCAATCTTGTATGATTTTGGATTTCGTTTTCCCCCAATGTTTTGTGGAATGTGTCTACACCACTGAACCCGATGTTATTTATTCCTATCACTTTTAGTTTTGAATTTAAGAACATAAAAAAAAAAGAAAAAAAAACTTTTTACTATTTTTTATTAGGGTGTTACGTTACCCTACGTTTCCATGTTTATTATAATTCTATATTCCATACCCTTTTCTACCCTTCTCTATATTTTCTTTTTTTATTTCTATCTCTTCCATCTTTATAAAATCTTATTACGTTAAGGGTCTTCCATCTCCATAAACCGTGATCAAAAAGTCAAAGGTCAGGGTCAAGGCAAGGTCAGCATATTGTCTAGGGTCAAGAAATTCAAGTTGGAACAATAGTTCTTCAAACTTTTTAAAAATTCAATTTCAAATACAAACAGCGAATAATTACTACTATACTATAATACTACTACTACTACACTAATACTATATACTACTACTACTACTACTACTACTACTACTACTATTACACTAATTCAAAAGAATTTATTAATAAATAATATGGAAAAAGAACCTCTTTTACTAATTAGGAATAAATGTATTTTCGGATCAAGTAAAAAAGAAAAAAACAATTTGAACCACTTCAAAATATAAAAATTAATTTATAAGATTTAAGAAAAGGCGTAACCTAAAGAAAAGAAAATTTATTATACGTTCCGAAAAAAAAAAAAACTATTAGATTTCTTGAGCTTAAAATCAATAGAAGGAATTGATTGGTACTTTTTTTTTTATTATTCATTGAAATTTTTTAGATGGTTATTTTTTTTCTATAATAAAATCGGATTTTTCTCTGTGTGTGTGTTTGTATATTGTGTACTATTTGTGTGCATGTGTGTGCAAACATCATTGTGTGTGTGTGTGTGTGTGTGTGTGGGTGTGTGTGTGTGTGCTGTTTTAAATGAATAAAATGCCCTACTTTTTTATAACACAGAACACCGGCTAACGCCTCTTGCCCTCCAAGCCAAGAAGGATTATGTAATAGCTCTTAGTTTACTAAATTGTCAATGGTTGTTTACTAACAAATTAAATATATTTTAAATTTTTAATAATAGACACAGAATAAATTAGGCCTTTCGTTCTAATATATTATATTTAATAGTATATATATATTTATATATAATATATATTATATTATTATATATATATATAATATTATCTATATATATATATATATATTATATATATATTATATTAGAATTTTATATATATATATATATAATATATATAATATATAATTATTATAATATATATATATATTAATATATATATATATATATTATATATAATAATATATATATATATATATCTACTATATATAATATTAGTATATATATATATATGTATATATATTTATAATATATATATATATATATATATATATATAAAGAACTTAATAACGATTTGTTATTATTAACAACCTTATTATTTAATAAACCGTTAATTTGTTTACTTTTTAGCAGTCTTTAATATTAATCCCTCTGGGGATTGGACCGGCAAGCATCGATGGCATTTCACTTAGCTCTGATAAATTACGTCATGGTTATTGCTGAAAAAAGCGCGAAAAATGGATTTTTATATGAAGAAAAATTAACTCTAAAACAGTTTTTAATTAACAAGAATGAAAGTCTGACAATCAACGATTTCTATGAATTTAAGCTCAGAAAACCATGATCCTGGAAAGTTTTAAATTTTTTTGACGTTTCACGAATTTTTTCTTTTTTGGTAGAAAAAAAATTTTTATTCATTTTTAATTAATTTTATTAGTGGGAAAGGTAATTTTTTTGTTTTTTTTTTTTTTTGAAGCGAAGGAATCATTATTCCAGGGTGGAAAGCCCATTTTTTTGAAAAACCCACTGACACGGTTTTTCGGCTTTTTTTACACATAACCCGAAAAAAACAAGGAAATTTTTTTTTTCATTCTCTTTCTCCCTTTCAGATATTTATTTCATATTAATTTATTTATTGTTTTCAAGTTATATACAGTTTCGCATTATACAGTAATGCCAAGGATCTGGGTCGGAAGGAAACTAGAAATGAATGGACTGAAGTTCTGAATGTCTAAGGCAGTAAAAGTATAAATGTAGACTATACAGTGATCAATTAGGCAATAATGTGAAAGAATAATGCATCTGAGAAAAAATTTGTAAGCGCTTGCCAAATTCTGGCAAATCTATTTGAATCAAGTGCTATACAATAGTTGAAGTATGGATTCTTACAGATGTAGGAAGGGATCTCATGCTAATTTCGAGAAGGCAACATGTGCTACCAAAACATGGTTAGCTGTATCTGGACACATCAAAATCAAAAGAATTGTCTAATATACCATGTTAAATGGACTGCACAAAGAGACAATTTTGATAATAAATATAGTTTTTTTTTTATGTAACAGACGTCCTCATTTTTTAGTATTGAATGAAGTACTTTGTTGAAACTGATTACAAACCTAAGAACCTGGTTACTCCTCACAATCTCGAAAAAATCTAGCAGGTCCACTTTTTGACCACGGCTGCATATAGCTATATATTATATAATACTTATTATATATATAATATTAATAATATAATATTATTATTATATGATATATATATATTATATAATAATATTTAGTATATATATATTATTATATATATTATTATAATTATATTACGATTATATATTATATAATATTTATATATTATATATTAATTTTATTATATTATTTTTTTTGTTAATTTATTATAAATTAAATTTTATTAGATTTATAATATTATATATATATATATATATATATATTAATATATCTTTATATTAATATAATATATATACTATATATATCCATTAAATTTAAAAAAAGGTAATGTATTATTAAAATGAGCTTATAAACATTTCACCAAGTAAAAGGGTAAATTATATATTTTTATTTTCGTTAATTTCTATATATATGATTTTTTGAAAAAACCCAAGTGGGCAAATAGCGGGTTTTTTCAAGTGGTTTTTGGTTGTTTTTAAAAAAAACCGTGGGTTTTTTCGGGGTCGGCATCACCTCATGCCAACCCTAGTAGATTATTCTTAATTAGGTGAAAGGGGGGTTTCTCCCTCACACTCACCCCGAAGAGTTATTTATTCAATAGGCATTACTTGAATTTAGTATTGTCATTGCTATTTTTATGCCTTCTATATTTATTTTATTTTATTATTATTATTATTATTAATATTTTTTTCTTTTTTTTTTTCGGTTTTGAAAAAAATTATTGCTATAAAAATATTTTTTATATATATCATATTATATTATTATTATTATTATTATTATATTTTATTTTTTTATTATTTTATAATTAATATTTTATTTATTATTATTTTTAATGAATATTTATTATAATTATTTTCATTTATTATTTATATATTTATTATTATATTATTAGTAGTAGGTAGTACATAGTAGTAGTAGTATAAAGATGTAGTGCGTAGTAGTGGTGTAGTAGTAGTAGTGTATTTGAATAACACAGCTATACTTTTTGTTTGATATTATTCATTATTATTACTTATTATTATTATTATTATTATTTTAGATTATTATTATCTTTATTATATTATTATTATTGATTATTATTTTTTATTTTATATATTATTATATTATTCTTATTTTTATTATTATTATTATTATTTATATTTGATTTTTTATTATTTTATTATTATTTATTATTATTTATTATTATTATTTATTATATTATTATTATTATTATATTATTTTATTATTTTTAATTATTATTATTATATTATTAATTATATAACGTATGATTTTGCTGGCTTTCGAGCAGCCTGAAAATATTCTTCGACTTAAATCTATTTTCGGTTAATATTATTCTAGAATAAAGCACAAATGATTTCATGTCATTTTACAACGATATTTCTATTTTAAATATAAGCTAATCCTACAATAACATAAATATTTAATAAAACTAATAACAAAATAAATTTTTTAGTATTAATTATTATTATTTATTATTTTTTATTATATTATTATTATTATAATATTATATCTATTATTTATATTTTATTTATATTATTATTATTATTATTATATTATTACTTATTATTATATTTTATTTTATTTTTAATTATTATTATTTTATGATTATGTGTTATATAATTATTTTTTTGCATCTTATTAATATATGCATATAAGAGTAATTCAAAGCAATTCTGTTTCATATACATGATTCTAAAAGTATTCTCTGTTTTATATATATTATATATAATGATATATATTTAATTATAATTATATATATATATATAATACTGATAGATTCTATTTTCCTATAGTTATAGTTTTAAGTAAATGAAATTTTATTTGTACATGCAGCTGTAAAATACATAATTATTATATATATATATAATATTTTATTATATTTAATATATATATATTTATATATTTATATATATATAGTATAGATTATTATTATAAATTTTAAAGACTATTTAAATTTTTTTCCATATATAAATTCATTATTTTATTTTCTTTAACGATTATTTTAAATTTGTAAAATACTAATTAATATATGTGTATGTAATGTAATTATAATTATATATTATAGTTATATATTATATATATATTTTTATATATATATTATAATATAGTATATATATATTTATTTCTAGCATAAATGAATATTTTTTCATTTTAAGAAAGAATTCGTTACAATGCAAAAGGTATTTGAATCTCCTTTCAATTAACGAGACTGCTACACATCAAAGATCATAAGGATTGTTTCCATAATGGTCAGTATCTAGGAATTGCATTCACATGAACACAGATAACAAACAAACACCACAACACACACACACCACACCAACACAACACACAACACAACACCAACACAAGCACACACACACGTCACACACAACACCACACACAACACACAACAAACGCCGCACGCACGCAGCGCACGCAGGGCCCGCACGCACGATGCACGCAACGCAGCGCACGCACGCACCAGCACACGCACGCACGCACGCACGCCCGCACACACCACACAACACACACACACACACACACAAACAACACAACAACACACACACACACCTGTATTTCATAGCAAGATTACTTACTCGCGCATAATTGGGCTTGGGTGGGTAAGTTCAGTTAAAGGCAAACGTTCACTCCGGAATTTTTCCCTTATTTCCCCCTCACTCTCAATCTTTCTTGACTGCTTACCTCTTCAAACTCCCCTTCTCCCCCCCAATTTCTTTTCTTGATTTACCCCTTCTCACCATATTTTTTCTATAATTTTTATTGAAATTTACAGAACTGAAAAAAAAAAAAAAAAAAACAACAACAACTTTTACCTTTATTTAGTAGGGGTTACGTACCTACGTCTCATGTTTTTAATATTCTATGTCCCATCCCTTTTTACCCTTTTCTATTTTTTCCTTTTTTTTTTATATTTTTTATCTGCTTCACATCCTGGTCTTAAATTATCACATGAAGAGTTTCATCTCCATAACCTTATCAAAGATAAAAAAGGGTCAAGTTCAAGGGTCATATATGTTTTTGGGTCAAAAAATTCAATATGGGACAACAATTCTTCAACTTTTAAAATTCAATTTCAAAGTGTTTCAAAAGAAAACCGAATATTAGTCTAATCTACTATTACTACTCTACTACTACTACTTACTATTACTTATATACTACTACTACTACTACTTTAACTACTACAAGAATTTTATTACAAATAATTAATGGTGGAAAAAGAACTCTTTACTATTAGGAATAATGTATTCTTCGAATCATAAAAAAGATAAAAAACTAATTGACCTTTTTTTTCCGATATAAAATTTATTTAAACAGAATTTTAAAAAAAACCTAAAAAAAATAGAAGAAAGTTTTTGACACCTTTGAGAGACGCCAATTTGCTGATAGATTTTCTGGAGCTTTAAATATAGAAGGAATTGATTGGTCACTTTTTTATTATAATTTGAAAACTAGTGTCTTTGATTGGGTTTACTTTATTTCTAATAAAATTCATTTTCCTCTGTCTGTGTGTTAGGTGTGTGTGTAGGTGTGTTGTGTGTGTTGTGTGTGTGTGTGTGGTGTGTGTGTGTGCTGTTGTGTGTGGTGTGTGTGTGTGTGTGTGTGTGTGTGTTGTGTGTGTGTGTGTTGTGTTTTAAATGCAAATAAATGCCTTACTTTTTCAACACGAAAATGGTCTATCGAAGCTCTTGCCGCTCAATGCCAGGAGGATAATATTAAGCCTCTAAGGTTACTAAATTTTTCAATGTTGTTTTCTAACAATCAATATATGTATTTTAAATTTGTAATATAAGCTTATAATAGTAATAGCCTTTCATTCTTTTATTATTATATATATATATAATATCATATTATATATATTATATAATATAATATATATAAATATATACTATATATAATATATAATATAATATAATATCATATATTATATATATATATATATATTACAGGCGTACGGTGAAAAATTTTCGGAGGGATTTCATTGTAGTGTACGAATATAATATATGTATATATATTTATATATATATATATATATATATAATATATATATATATATATTATTATATTTTATTAATATTATTATATATAGTATATATATAATATAGATATATATATATTATATATATTAAATAATTATATTATTATATATATATAATTATTATATATTATATATATATATATATTTTAGTATATAATATATATATATATATTAGTGATGAGGTTAACATCCGCATCGACTTTTAAAGATCGCATCGCGCTTTGCGTGCGGATTGCGCGGATGTTTATTATCAAGATTGGTGATAAAGATTTTTATAAAATATTTAAGGATCTGAAAATGGAAATGACTGAAAATGAGTTGAAGGCAAATCAAAAACGGCTTGATATTTTCCATATCTTACTGTTATCAATGACGTTCCAACTCTCGCTGGACTAGTACACTTCATATGATGGAAGATGGTATTGCTCAAATACTCTTGCTTTTGTACGCCATTCGTTATCTCCAGTTACATTCTTACTAATGTGCATGACATATATCACTTGAAAACAATGGAACATTTGAAGAATTACAAACGTTTCAAAACGATCATCAAGCGTAAAACACTATTTCGAGTAGTTAGTTTAATTTTAACTATTCGCGGAGTATACTTAAATCAGTGTATAATACCAGACATTTGCGTACTATAAATCTAGTTAGCTATTTATTCTGTATTTTTCTAAAAGTATCCACTTAAGTGGAGTTTGAACCCTTACAGTTTAAGATGTAAGCCAAGAGCGTACGCCTCTTAACTACGATTGAGTAAAAAAGAAATTCTGCCTAATATAGGTTCCACTGAAGCTTTGAATGTACTTCCCAAGAGGATATACTATAAGTGACGAAGGCATGTGTGAAATCTAACCTCAGACGAGATCTAAATATAGGGTAGGGTTAAAACCCACTTTAGGACTTTTGAAAATATATACATAATATAAAAGTCACCGTTTTAAACGTGCAAATTGTATCTGTATATATTGATATTATAACCTTAATTTATGGCTTCTACCGAATAAAATTTACCATCTATAAAGTGTTATATAACATATATAATACTATATTATATATTGATAAATATATTTTATAATATATATATTATATTTAATTATTCTAATATATATATAAATATTATTTTATATTTATATTATTAATATTATATATATTATATATTATAGTATATATATATATATATATATTATATTATAATATATATTATTACTATATTAATATAATATATATAATTATATTAATATATATATGATTAATATATATTATCATATATATATTATTATATTTAATATATATATATATATATATATAATAATATATATACAATTATATATATAACCATTAATCATATATTATATATTAATATATATATATATATATTATTTAATATTAATTATATTAATATATATATATATAATATATATATATATTAAATATTATTATATAATATATATATATATATATTAATATATTCATTAATTAATATTAATATTATAATATAAATATATTAATTAATATATATATCATAATTATAATCAGTGTTACTATATATAGTATACGTATCTAATAGTAGGGTTATATTAGGTGGCCAGTAGTGGATATATATTTATTAAATAATATTAATTGGCACTATTGATTATTAAACCCTACCTCCCGAATAATTTTTACTATTTGATGACACTAAAAATTTATTTCAACGCCAAAGGTTGATCCACACATTAGTCGTATCATATCCGTTAATAACTATCTATACACGCACCTTTGATTTCTATCAACCATTATTCAGTCAGGGCTAGCCGACTCACCTAATAAGCACTACTTCCATGCGAACAAAAACCAGCATATATCTTCCCAGAAGTTAATACAACTCTATTCACTC
This sequence comes from Trachelipus rathkii, assembly GCA_015478945.1. Taxonomy (NCBI): domain Eukaryota; kingdom Metazoa; phylum Arthropoda; class Malacostraca; order Isopoda; family Trachelipodidae; genus Trachelipus; species Trachelipus rathkii. Next base: position 11,282 of record JABUQX010056364.1, on the reverse strand, counting down.
TAATATAAAATTTATAAATATTATATTTCTCGATAATATCCTCCAGCTCTCCCCTCGACCCCCCTTTTGTTCCCTAGTACCCTGGCGTAGGTATGAGAGGGTGACTGGAAACTATTAATCGATCCTTCTTTCAACTCGTTAAGTCTGGAAATTGGAGTATATATCAAACCATATAAAACACGACTTTGTAAACCATCAGTTGCTCCACGAAGACTAAATCCTAGAGCAAATCACACTCTCCAAAGAGTAACACTTTCATGTTGCTGATATTTTAGGTTGATGGGAATTTATGAAGTGGCCTCCTTTCTTGATCATTCCACTAATAATTTCTTCTATACCTCCGAGCAAATTTATTCGGATTTCTTATAAACAACTTGTCCTACTCTTCTCATATGCACCCCCCTCAAGACCTTTACTAATATAACATAGGATCATCCCCTTACAAAAATACATAGAGTATTCTGCTCCTCAGAGCCCAACCTATCTACATGCTCATCATCCAATGATCCACCATCCTATTCATATCTTCTATCTATACTTAGCTCCCAAACATGCTCAATTGCATGTTATTCCTCTTATCTGTGCCATAATTACTTTACCCGCCATATGGTGGTCCTATAAATAATGAAGATTCTAAATATTCCATAATTACGATTTGCAACGAGGTTTTTATATATAATTTTTTCTACATACCTTTGCAACAATTTGTTCATTACTTGAAACTTGATATATTGATATAAGTTGCTCCATATGAGAATATAAAGAATGAATTGTTAAAGTTATAAAAGTTATATTTTAACAAAGAATTTGCATCATTCGAAATAGCAAAACCATAATGGAAGAGTTTAAGTATAAAAACAGAAAAAATGGATATTACTTATAGAGAGAAGTATATTTTTAAATGGTCAACACCAGCACAGTGGTTCAACCCAAGATAAAAACCGCGTACATAAATAGGTGCCGACTATAGTTTCTTGGTCCAGTTCTACACTATAATTTTCCAAAATATATTTAACAATTTGTATTTGCTATGTGAATTAACTGTCATATTTATATTACCCATGTTAATGCTTTCAGTAGATAAATGGTAGATAAGCTTTTCAACATTAAAACTTCTGGGAAATATCACATTACTTTGGAAGAACAATTACTATTGGAGTTGAAAGACTTATTGGACTTGCCCTCCTATACATACATCGAAATATTGAAGATAAAAATTGTAGATGTATAATCTCAGCTGTTCGCTCATTTCCAGTCAGGCGATTAAATTATGAACCATTTAGGTAAGATTGGGTTTAGTAATTCATTGTTACAATTCTTCGCATTTTTTCTTAGGAATTTAATATGCATTTTTCCTTCTATTTATATTATATATATTATATATATGTATATATATATTATATATATATAATTATAATATATATAATATATATATTAATAGTTATAATTATTATATATATTAATTAATATATATAAGATATATATAATATTATAAATATATATTATATATATATAATATATATATATAATAATATTATATTATATATATATAATTATAAATTATATATATATATTAATATATATATTATTATTATATATATATAATAATTAATATATATATTATATTATTAATTATATATATATATATTGTAGATCATATTAATATTATAATATATATTATTAATATATATTTATATATAGATATATATATTAATAATATTAATTATATGATGTATGATGTAATAACGGATTTTTTAGCTTAGTACCATAGATGATAATGGTACAGTTGGCTATCAACTATTACAATGAATAGAGTCGGTGAAAATAAATTTAATACGGACTTAAATAATAGTATAACTGATATATAATGAAAATATATTTATTAAACGGAGCTATTTCTGTCCCCTACCTCCAAAATGAATATAATTTAAGCAAGTCCCAGTTACCTCGTTATCTTTTAAAAGTAATTCCTCCGATTTAGTAACCCCGTATATAGATACTGGATCCGTTGATATACCCATCCCTGTATATATAGTATATATATATATATATAATTTAATTATTATATATATAATATATATATATATATACTATATATATATATATATATATATATATATAATATTATAATATATATATATATAATATATATAGTATATATATATAATATATATATATATAGAGAAACCGATTTTTGTTTTGCCCCCCCCGAAAAAAATTTTCTGGATACGCCCACTGATATATATATATATATATATATATATATACTGTATATAAACGATATTTTTTTATCCGAAATATCGATATTTTTTGACCGATAGTATCGAGGGCAATTTGATATTTTTTAAAATATCGATCTTCGATATATCGATACTTTATTTATATATCAGCATCCCTAAACCCCCTCGCTCGCTTGCTAGGCGAGTGCAGAGTCTACCGGAACAGAGTCCAAAATAACTTTAGGTCAAGATAATGGTTAACAAAACATCAAGCCAACTGCGAATACTTTTACTACAATTTTTGCAAAGCAGACCTTGGCTTATTTATTACCTCAGTTTTATGAATTCAGTCATCAGAGATTGCTGCACTTTTAAAATTTAAAAATACATTAACACAAATATTAAGTAGGAAAAGTCAAATGAACCTATCGAAGACTGTTCTGTCTAACCTCTTCACACATTCAAGTAAAGGTAAAAACAAATAACAAAATAAAAACTTTCAGATGCAAGGCAATACAATCTTAAGAAATCTAACCATTTTAACAATACAACTAATATCTCACTTTCTAGTACATGTATTTTAAGTTAAGAGGAAACAACACAAATAATATCTGAAAGAAAACCAAGTCACATTTACTAGCACTCAACAAAGTTAAGCATACGTTTTTACTTATGTTAAACCACTATACAAGGCAAGTTCTCTATCAAAACATAAATTTGTAAAGTATAAGAAACTATGCATATTTATTATATAACACCAAAAACTTATATTTAGTATTCGTCCGCCGTACGTAGACCAACATCCAACTGCAATGTCCTCTTATCCTACCCTAAAATTGCATTTCGATTAGCCACCATTAATTTACCTTATTTATTAATGAAACACATTATTTTTTTTTCAAATGTTGAACTACCCAACAAATATATATATATATATATATATATATATATAATTAATATATATATAAATATATTATATTATATATATATATATATATATATATATATATATTATATATATATAATATATAGTATATATATATATCACAGGTATAATATAATTTTCTACTATGTATATATATAATATTATCATATATATATAGTATTAGTGAGTATATATATATTATATTAAATATATATAATATATTATAAATATATAGTATACATATTAATATATGTATTAATTATATAATATATATAGAATAATATTATATTATATATATTTATATATATATATATACTATATATTATATATTATATATATATATATATATATATATATATATATATATATAAACAGAATATCCCAAGATCTTACAATATTAAAATGACCTCATTTCATAGTGGAGAAAATTATGGAACGATTAGTAATTTCATGTGGTGTTTTTGGCGTGGGTTTTAGCCATTTTCTGTGGGGAATATTCCCAAAAGATCCAATATATTATGACATATATAACTTGTAATTATTGCAGCTTCCTACAATTTTCTCATAAGATACCACTAAATCTTTCCAATATTAATAATATATTATAGGTTAAAAATATTATCTCCTAATGAAATATTATTACGTAGATGAGTGGTGTATTCCAACTTTTCATTAACTCTTTATTTTATCCCCCATTATTTTTTTTCTCTACACTGCACTATTATAACTTTATTTAATCAATTCCATTTAGAACAAACTTTATTGATTACGACTGGGAGATGTCTCACGCTATTTAACTTTCATTCCAGCTACACAAACCAACACACACCGCTGCATCATCAGTAAGTCATGCTTTCTTATAATACAACATCAGCACAGCAATCAAATATCGCGCCGGCCAAACAGTAAACTCTGATCACTATCGTCACACAATATACCTCCCAATCCTTGATCGCTTTCCTCGCCGTAACTTTGCCACTCTCATAAGTACCTGCCGGGTCTGGATCGCTTTCTTGTGAAGAAAGAGGTGTTGAAATTGTTCAAGCATTTTATCGCAAGGTCACAAAGTCTACAGTTTCAAAAAGTAAAATGTTCAAAAACTACAATTCTAGCACACGTTTTTTCATTTTTTTCTTCCGAAAACGCTGTCATGGTGGATCGACTATCCAATACAAAGACTTTTCTCACAGTCTTATAATAATATTTTTTTTATCTTAATTAAGCAATTTAAAATTATCCATATTTCTTAAATTTTAAATTTACCACGGTAGTTATTTTCTGTATCGATAGAGATACTGTCAATTTCAGTTATGAATTTTCTTAAGTCTCAATGAAGGACGTGTGACCTAAGGATCTCATAAAGCTCATATCGCGGAGTGAACTTACTAGCTCATACCATCCTCTACTTATTAATACTTTATCGGCGAATTTAATTTTTCAAATTTCGACCTTATCTACCATTATTAATGCTGTAATTGTCGAAATTATGAGCATTATTATTATTCCCATTAATACTATATTTATATATTTTGCTCAGTATATACTTTCTTAAATATTTATTTTAAGCCAAATCAAGAAAACAAATAAGATATGTTATATTTATATATTTATTATTAATCATAATTATGGCATTATAATATAAATGTTTTCTAATACTAGAGTTTCTACTTATAATATTTATTCTTTTAAACTTATGTCTCTGAGAATACGTTGTTATAAGTATTGAGGATAATTGTTAATTTTCTAATGGGGTCTTCTTTAAAACTTTGTTCACATGAGTCTTCATGAAGTTCCCTGAAAATAAATGGTTAGGGATGTAATTAACCATTACTCTGTAAGACTTGGTATTCTTAAACTTCCTTTTTGATTAATACTATTTTATAATATAAATTTAAATAATAATCAAATTAAAATTAAATACTTTTTATTTAATAAGTACATAACATTTATTAATATTAATTGGAAAAATAATAGTAATCTTTTATACTTTTTAAAGTAACTAGCAATATAAAGAAGGCGATCGAACATCTTCCGCTTTTGCATTTATACCTTTCATGCCCGTATCTTCAGTGATAAAAGCACTCTCCTTCGCCAAATACATTTCACGATTGATTCATTAAGCCATCAACTTCCTCCCCACCGAGGTCCACTGTAAGCAATTGGTGACGCGCATCTTCCCAGTCGTTGTTGTCCATTCTTTCTGTCATGAGATCAAAAATCGCGGTTTGTGTATTGTAAGCGCTGTAGTTTTGTAGCTCCAGCCTTAACATAGTAAAACTTTTTTCTCCCAGCCGGAACAGAATTCTACGTAAGCAACATCTATATAGCAATAATTAATGTTTTCCATTAATGTGCTATACAACCAAAATGTTTACATAGCCATCCACGACAGCGGCCTTAATCCTGAATTACCTGATTTCATTTCATTTCCATTGATACTATTTATGTTTTAAGTTTTGAAAAGGACTTCATTTTTTAATTCCAGTTGTACAGTTTTTATGTCAACTTTTTCAGTGTTCAAAGTTTATAATATATACCTATAATTCTTAACCAGCAATTTGTTTATTTGCTAATAAACTTGCTAGTTAATGTACCTGATATTATTTAAAATAGGCTACTTTTTTTATAAATGGTTGCACATCGTATTGCTCAAGCTAGATTTTGTTAAATTTTTTTTCTTTCGCAGCGATATTTTATTATTTTATCGCTATCCATTTCTTATAATTATTCGAATAACAGTAACCTAATTAAGGCTTAAATAGTTGTTAATAAAAGCTTAATTTCATTATATAAAATTGGGGTTTCAAATGCTATTTAAAGAATCGGGGTAGATAAATATGAAACTGGAAGAGGCATCGGTTTCAACCGAAACAATGTAATCTGGTTGAACTGGGAACATAATTACCAAAACTGCGTTTATGACTTTTATTGGGTTTCAAGTGATATATATAATATATATATAAATATATATATATATATATATATATTATATGATATTAAAATATATATATATATATAATATATATATAATCTATATATATATTATATATATATATTATAATATATATATATATATATATATATAGTAATATACATAATAATATATATATATATATATATATATATATATATATAATT
>JABUQX010056363.1:37500-62780 GCA_015478945.1 Trachelipus rathkii | reverse complement strand
TCGACAGCCGTGGTATTCTGAACATGTGCACAAGAATGTGTAAATTCACGGGACAGACCAGTTAAATGGCACGTTTCTTTTTACAAAAGATGTCTTGAAAGACGACTCCGCAAGGAAAACGATAGTTCATGTGGACGCAAATCATGAATCAGAGCTGACAGAAAAACGATGAGGGTGCGTGCGCCACGATTTAACGCGCCATCTCACACTTGCCGCTCTCAATTAAGTAGAAATTTCGGCGAAGAAAAACATTCAAGTTTAGCCTCCACACATCCATACAGCCAAGAAAGAATCTAAAGCTCCGTGCTGTTTCTACCCTTCTTCCCTTTAGTTGAAAATGAAATTGAAGGGTCAATCATTTTTGGGAGCGATGGAAAACAAAAAATACCTGTTAACGTGAGTAGTAGGGAGGTTGATATTGGGACTACCAAAAACCCACCTGAGACCGACGAAAAAAAACCCACCTTGCAACCTTTTTCTTGACCGCGACATTTTGACCTTTCGCCATTTTCTGGTCCTTGACCTTTTGAGGGCCTTGACCTTTTGGGCGCACAACCCAAATTTTTTGAGAACCCAAATGGTTGGGCAACCCGTATATTTCCTTTGGCAACCCTAAATTTCTGTATGGCAACCGCCTTAATATTTTTCGGCAACCAACTAATTTTTTGCAACCCTTCGAAGCAACAAGGGTTTGCGCCAAACGGTTGCAAAAGTAAGCCAAGGGTCAATTTTGACCCACCCTAAATTTTTCGACCAACCCTTTGGTCTTCCATGGGTCAATTTTGGGGCCCACCCTAATTTTTGGCCACCCCTTTTAGGGGCTTAGCCCTATTTTTGATGTCTTTACCTTTTTGTCCGGGTGACCTTGTTCTCCAGAGGAGCTTGCCAGAATAGTATACCATTGGTGTCAATTGTTGACCCACGGTAAATTTTTTTGGCCTTCCCCCTTTAGGGACTGTAGCCCCTTTTTTGATGGTCTTAACCTTGTTTTGACCATGATATTTCGGCCTTGACCTTGCCAGAGATTACCCAGCGGTGTCAATTTCTGACCCACGGTTTAATTTTTTGTCTTCCTTTAGGGACTTAGCCCTTTTTGATGTCTTAACCTTGTTTGATCATGATATTCGGCCTTAACCTTGCCAGATACCATGGGTCAATTTGAACCCACCAGGTAATTTTTTGTCCCTTCCTTTAGGGACTTAGCCCTTTTTGATGTTGCTTAACCTTTTGTTTGACCATGATATTTTCGCCTTTGACCTTGCCCAGATTACCATGTGTTCAATTTTGGCCCACGTTAATTTTTGGCCACTCGTGTCGTCCAGCGCCGTCACATATTTCGTTTGCTTCTAACTTTGAAACGTATGATCTAGTGATTTCTTACTAGTGTTCTATTGTGATTATTCTGAATGCAGTGCCGTGGTCGCCAGTGAGTGCCAAGTGGGTATAGTGCCAAGTGAGTGCCAATGGGTGCCAAGTGCCAACGGAGTGCCACATAGTGCCAATTGAAAAGAGTGCCACATAGTGCCAACTTGAGTGCCACTTTTTTCAAGCCTTTTCAAGCCTCCTGATCGCCGAATAGCCCTAATATGGGGGTCTACCCCTAGGTTATAAGGTATGGGCGGAACCGGTTTGGTCGTATATTACAAGTTGCTAGGATGCGCCCTTCTTACTATGAGTTAGTCTTTTTCTAACACTATATACACACTATGTCACTTGTACACACCATACACTATGGACCACTTATACAACCCTATGACACTTTATTACACACTTACACTCGTCCATAGACACTTACATTCACCCATATATAGGCACTTACACTTACCCATATCTAGACACTTGCGATTTGGTGGTTACATCATCTATAAAGTTGCTAGGATGTTCCCTACTATGAGTTAGCATTTTCTAACCTTTTCCATAACCCTTTTTCTACCCAACATCATAGAACAGAGCAGGAATATTGCATGCTCTCCCCGCTAGGTCATAATTGGAACACAAAGGCGCAGCATGCGCCCTCCGCGCAAAAACAGTCAACCCCGCACGCAAAGACAGCCAGCCCAGCCGCGTCCCCGCCCGCCGCGGTCCCGCCCGCCGCGTTGCGCCCGCAGCCGCAATATTTCCGCGTACCCCGCCCGCGGGCGCCCGTCAGGCGCAAATATTCCGCGCGGAATAATGAAAATTATATATATAGTATTACTACGAGTCATTCATTTTTATTTCATACTTAAACATTTTATTTAAAAACATTTTCGCGAAAATAAAACTTAACCTCATTACAGACATCTTTTATAGTTTTACTATAATTCTTTTTTTAATTTATTAATTTTTAAAAATTGTATGTAAGAAGAAAAAAAAAACCAGGAGTGTCTGATATTTAAACATTGTTATTTTACTACAAAACTGTAACGAACAATTTTATTAAAAACATTAACATTACATTACTTAAATGAGTTAAATCAGTAAATCAATAAGAGGTGTTACCTAACACCTAAGGGCCTAGTATGCTTATATGTGTTACTGCTTTAACTCATGTTTTACTGCTTTTCTAAACGTTTTTTTTTTTTTTTACTTAGCTGTATCTAGCACTTATTGAATTTAAAATTACATTTACCCTAAAAAGCCAGTAAATCACGTAAATTCAATAGAGTTGTTACTATTAGCAACAAGGAGGGACTATAGTTAGTATGCTTTTGTTTTACTGCTTTACTGCGGTTAACTCATGTTTTACTGCTTTAACTCATATGTTTTTAGTCTGCTTTAACTCACCATATTTATCTAAAATTACAAGCCTTTAAAGCATTAAATCAGTTAAATCAATATGAGGTCGTTACATAGCAACAAGGGCGTTTAGTTATGCTTTTGTTACTTGTTTTTACTGCTTTATGACCTCTTTAACCTCATGTTTTTACTTGCTTTAACCTCATGTTTTACTGCTGTTATTTTTAACTCATGTTTTTACTGCTTTAACTAACTCATGTTTTACTGCTTAACTCGATGTTTACTGCTCTTTATTTAACTCATGATGTGTTTTACTGCTGTGGGTAACTCATAAGTATTATTAACATTAGCATTACCATTAAGAGCAGTTAAATCAGTAATTTCAATAGAGGTGACCTAACACCAAGGACGGGTTAGTATGCTTTTGTTTTACTGCTTTACTTGTGCTTTAACTCATGGTTTACTGCCTTTACTCATGTTTTACTGCTTTTTTTAACTCATATGTTTTACTGCTTTAACTCATATGCTTTTACTGCTTTAACTCATAATAATCCTTTATTATTAACTTAATGTTTTTTATTTTGTTTAATACTTCTATTATTTATTTATTATATAATTTTATTTTTTATTATTTATTTTTATATTATCTCTAATACTTAGTGTTATTTACTTCATGCCTATTGTGTAATTATTTATTTTAGAACACACATACACACACACACACACACACCCACTTACACTTATACACACATTCACTATGAACACTTATTACACACATCACTATGGACACTTTGACAGTTTACCCAATAGACAACTTACATTTTACACTTATACACACGCGGGTCACAACACACACGGCACACCCAAAAACAAAACCACACACAAACGACCACAGGCAAAAACACACACTAATATACACACATTCACTATGGAACTTATACACAATAGACAATTACACTATGACACTTATACACATTTACCCCATAGACACTTACATTTACACTAATATACACAACGGAACGGAACACACACCAGATATTACTTACACTCACACCCAAGATTTAGCTTACACACGCAGAAATTTACTCTAACAACTCACCACAATTTACTTACACTCAAATGCACCGACAGAGTGTTTACTTACACTCACACAAGAGGTTAGGGCTTACACTCAGCACACAGATTTATTTTACGGTACACTCACACAGAGTTACTTACACTCACACAACACACAGGTTTACTTACACACACAGATTTTACTTACACACACACAAGATTTACTTACACACACACAGATTTTACTTACACACACACACAAGAATAGCTTTTACACTCACCACACATGAATTTACTGGGTACACACACACCACACACGAGGAAGTCTATACTGATGTGTATGAATTGGTTTAGTTTCCTCTGTATCGATTTTATGTTTAATTAAACACGTACGTTTATATTACTCATTCAAATATAACAAAATTATTTTCAAAAAGTTTCGTGTTAAAACTTCGCTTAATTAGAAATCAGATCATTATCTTTTGAACAAAGAATTTATTTATTAACCGTTAATACTTTTTGTTTATATAATTTTTTTATAAGTAATCTATCAAGGTTTAAAATAACTTTTACTAAAAATTTTACATGGAAAATTTTTATTAAAAAACATATATTTTACGTTTACCTTAAAGCAATAAATCAGTAAACAGTAAGGGGCCAGCCCCTAGCACCCCTTCTACACCAAGCATATGCCACGTGTTTTAGGTTGTTTTTCTAAAAGGTTGGAGCTTACCTTACTGGGGATTTACCAATTCATCTTTAGCCATGTTAATAAGTATAAAAATAACAAAAATAAGTTCAATGCATCTGCTAACATAACATGTATTTTATTTTAAAATCATTCTAAGTTTTTAAATTTAAAAATATAAACAGTATGTATTCACTTACATGTGTATTAATAAATTTTACCAAACTGAATAAAATATTTCAAAGTTTTTTAAAATTAATTGCGGGATTTTCTTTATGTGATTATTGATTTATTATTATGTTATTATTCAGGGTATCTATGTACATGGACAATCCATCACGAGAAAACACAACAACCGCAGCACTCCTACCAGATAATACGGAAAACTGAACCTCTAACTCTGTAAAACCATGTGGTTAAGAGCCAAAAGATAAGAACCTACTTTCAGGCACTAAATTTAGAAAGATAGATCCTTTTGGTATCCCCGGAGGCCCGGATTAGGAGCCAATAGTGATCAGGTTCAAAAAATATGATTTTCAAACTGACCTTTTTCCTGTTAAAATGTGGTGAAATAAACTCGTAGGACCACTAAATTTAGAGCCTAAATTTAGGCATAAGCCTTTTTGGGATATCCCAGGCGAGAGCTAAGATTAAGTGTTTAAGCCTAATACCAGGTCAAAAGGTAATTATAGTATAGACAAGAAGAATCAATTAAGTATATGATTATTAATATTTTATAAATATATTTCAGACTGAAACATGCTGGATCGTAAAGATCCTTTAAGCAGGTAAAAAAGAAATAAGTTTTTCTTTACTTGGTGATGGTCGGAAGTAATCACTTTATAGATCTCTATTAATGACGCTCGTATTGTGATTTGGTCAGAGAGAATATTATTATTTATCGTTTTCTCTTTTTGAAAATATATTAACTTATTCACAGGTAGATAATGGGGTAGGGTAAATATTTGAGCAGGTTGTATTGATTTTTAATTATATCTTTTAAGCAAGTCTTTTTTAACAAGTATATCAAAAGCGGTCTTAATTAAAGCAGGGTGAACACAATGTTTATCTAGATTTTGTTGATTAAAAGTGTGTTATTACTAAGGTATATCATATTTATATAATGAAAGACTATTACTTAAAATTTTAGGAATATAAATATAATTAATATTCACTAGAATAGTATAAGTAAATTAATTCACTAACATATTATAGTATAGATCACTCTGTGTTAAAGCAAAAATCAGCTAAGAGCGTGTCATCGCAATGACGGCAGACTCACGGATGTACGGAACAGTGATCCGCATGAACCTCAGCCAGGCTGTAGGAGATATATTACACATAGATACAAATAATATATAAAGAAGCCTCGCCGGAGAAAATATGCCGACCCGCAACGTTTTTTGGTACTTTACTGAATTCTAGTCCCGGGTAGGGCATACATCCTAGAGGCTGATATCTTTTGGACACACCGTCCCATTCTGTATGTATAATATTAGTTTGTAATGTACAAATGTAAATCAAAGGAATATATTTGCCACGAACGGCTCCTCTGTATAGAATACATGTTGTTCAAAGCGCTTAATATTAGTTTATTTTAAAGTCCCTTTATTATTAATATTCAGTGAATTTAAATTACATAATCACAATGGAGATATTCTCGGATGGTTGGAGACCGATAATGCATACTAAACATTCTTATAAGAATAAATAACATAGAAAGTAGGTTATTATGAACTTACTAATACTTCGATAGATAATGGTAAATTTTGTAATAATAAAGTAATTAACATCGACATTAATGATACATTAATACATGGAAGTATAAGTTCACATTTAAAGAGAAAATTACGGTGTATAAATGTAACAAGGAGGTGGAAGTTATAATCGAATGCATGAATACTATTATAACAATAATTAATATATTGATTATAAAGACTAATAATAAATATTTTATTAGACTCGAAATTAAAAAATTAAAATCTAATTCTTTTTTTCAGATTTAGTATAAGATGAAGAGTAGAGAAAGATTTTAAAACTACGTAAAAATTAATAACCTAGTATACTTTAATTGATAAAAGGAGAGTTGGGAAATGGCTTATTAATGTTAGTTATACACTTCTATACATTAACTCTACATTTGAGTTTAATAATATTAGTGTGTACTTTTTTAAGGCAAAATGAAATTAAAACAACTAATATGTTTTTTAAAGTATCATGTCCTTAAAGTTAATAAAATCTTATATGAACCCAATAAACCACATGAAAGATTGTAACATTAAAAGCACAAGACAAATGCGTTTCAAACATCCGGTGGAGATTAAAAAGACGTTATTTTCCAGTTGCGTGAATTTCCTAAAGGAAATTATAACTTAAATTTAGTTTGTATAAATAAAACAAACTGGTTTTTCTACCTAAAAACAAAACATGAATTTCATTTCAAAACTTAAATGATTTTTTCCTCCCGGAAAAAAAGAAACATTTACCAATGACATATAGGTAAATTAATCATGTTAATAAATCTTATAAATTTAAAAATTTAAAAAATTAAAGAATGCAACATAATGAAAAATTAATTTATTATAATATTTAAATAATAAAAATAATGGACAGGCTCATAATATAGACAGAATAAGCAAAAATAAATCAATTTATATTAATCAATTTCCGAAATAATTGATAAAATATAATATATTAATACATTAATTTTAGTAGTATATTTATAATAATATTAATAATAGTAATTAAGTTTAAAATATTAACGTCCTGTAAAACTTAATTATAAGCGAATGAAGCTGCTTTCAGCTGGATCAATTGATTCACGCATCCGTGAATTGAATGTAGGTTCGACGTCATATGTAATTGATAAACGGAAGCGCTCTATGCGTTATTGCTTCATCGTATGAATTATGGATTACTGAGTATGAGGAAAATTTAAAAATAGTGTTAAATATAAAAATAAAGCCTCACAGATACGTTTATTCATAGTTGAAATAATGTTATACTCGAGATGCGTGTGAGAAAGTAAAAAAACCCAATTTATTAATATATGTAATAGTAAAATAAAATTATTGAGTTACACTAGTAAAACATGAATTTATAAAATTACAAATCATGGATTACACCACTTCCTCGTGCCCACCCTTCGGTCTCTTAACAGCTAATGATCGACCTATGTTTTATAAATGAGTTCTGGCGTCTAAAACGATAATAAAACCAACACTTCTGGTTGCTCAAATTACAAGTTTAAAGAACAAAAGTTAAAATTTTCAAAAAGACGAATAAAATAAATTCTCGAACCAAATCACATTAAATTGAAGTGTGTCACAACCGGTCTCATAAGAGTTATCCAAGGATCCCCGCTTAAATAACTACCGTTGAACCGAATCATGCTTAAGTATAGACAGAAAGGCCAGCTGATTCCTCTCTTGGTATTTTCCCTCCCCTGTTAGGATACTTAAACCCCGAATTCTACGCATCCTAATGTAATTCATGGTAAATGTTTCGACCAATAATATCTAAAGGCCCTCAACACCATTAATCCACTAATTAACACATAAGACCTTCTTGTCGTATGACTGGAATTACCTCTTTTGAACCGAGCAAACCTGTTTATTTAGCGCTTAAAATCAGCCGGGAATTACAAAAAAGGACTCTTATACTAAATATTAGGTCCTAACGCCTAACGCTAGTTAATTGCACCACATTTTGACAGAGAAAAAGGTCATTTGAAATATATTTGACCTGGAATTAGGCCTAAATCGCGCCCCGGGGAACAAAAAGGATTATCCTAAATTTAGCCTGAAGTGTTTATTTCAACACATTTTACAGAGAGAGGTCAGTTTGCGTATCTGTAAGGTATAGTGCGCGGATTTGTTGTTAAACTGTTTTCTGACGGTGTGTATGGATGCCAATGTACATTAGAAATATATTCAATTTAATCAATTCAGGATACTTAATCATCATACGTACATCAATTCCTGACTCCCCCGCGCTCCTCCATCTTCCGCTATTATCTCTAAAAGAATACTCCGTTGACCAATATTTTCTCACCGGTCAACATCGAGCCGAATAATATTCAAATGGTCCTAAGTGAATAATTGTTATTTTTAAATAAAAACTTACGTGCATATGACTCTTTCACCCTAAAATACACTCGTTTTCATGTTACGCAGTTCTCTCAATCGAGCAATTGAACCTCTTTTATTTTGTCTGTCCATTTGTTAACTAACGTAACTTCCATGCGCCGCGTGCTCGATTTCCTGTACAAGTACTGCAACATTGTCGACCCAGGCTTCAAAGAGAATTCAAAAAAACGGCATAGCTTGTGTGTAGAGGGTGCAAGGGGGCTGGCCTTTTACTGATTTACTGATTATTGCTTTAAAATCAGCACTACCATATATGTTTTTTAATAAAAATTTCATTGACATTTAATTAGCGTTAGTTCATTTTAGAACACCGCAGTTCGAAGTATTAGTATAGAAAAGGACATGGCTCTTCTAATAAATTCTTTGTTCAAGATAATGATTGATTTATTATTAAGAAAGTTTTAAGAAACTTTTGAAATAATTTAGTTATATTCGAATTATCTAGTATAAAAAGGACTGGGGTTTAATTAATAAATAAAAGTTTTATATAAAATTAAATACGGGTGTATGTGTGTAAGTGATGGTGGCGTGGTGTGTGTGTGTATGGTTGTGTGTATTGTGTAATGTGTGTGATAGTGTGTCATTTGTTAAAGTGATGACACAACCTGTGTGTGTCGTTTGATGGCGCTGCTGCGCTCCGCCGCGCTTCGGGCCTCCGTGTGGTGTGTGGTGTGTGTTGTTGTGTGCGTGTGTTTATGTGTGTGTAAAAAAATAATAACAATAACATGAAGCTAAAAAGACACTAAGTATAATAATAAAATAAAATTATTTTAATAGAAAATATTGACAACATAAAAATAAAACATAATAAAACAAAATAAAAAGTTATTTAAAAAGAAGATAAAAAACAATAATGTTAATAAATATTATGAGTTAAAGCAGTAAATTTAAAACATAAATTGTTAAAGCATTAAAACATATGAGTTTTTGTTAAAGCAGTAAAACATGGAGTTAAAGCAGTTAAAGCAGTAAAAACAAAAGCATACTAATCCCCTTGGTTCCTTAGGTCACACCTCTATTGATTTACTGATTTACTGCGTTTAAGGTATGTAATGTTAAATTAAATATATGAGCTAAAGCAGTAAAAAATATGAGTTAAAAAGCAGTAAAACAGAAGGTTAAAGCAGTAAAACAGTAAACAAAGCATTACTAATCCCTCTTTCTTGCTATGTAACACCTCTATTGATTACTGATTTACTGTTTTTAAGGTATTTAATGTTCATAAATATAGCAGCTGAAATAGTTTAACCTCATTTGAGTTTTAAAGCAGATAAAACATGAGTTAAAGAGTCAAAACAGTAAAAACAAAAAGCATACTAAACCCCTTGTTGCTATGTAACACCTCTATTGATTTACTGATTTTAACTTTTTTGCTTTAACCTGTGTGATTTTAATAAATTTATCGTGAGTTAAAGCCCTCTAGTAAAACATTGCAGTTAAAGACCAGTCCTAAAACTCCAGTAAACCATCAACCAAGCATTCACTAATGCCCCCCTGAGGTTGTCCGGTTACTTCACCTCATTCGATCCTTACCCGCTGGAACTCTTACTGCTTCAAGGGCATAGGTTGTAATGTTAATGTTATCCATGTAAAATTTATTTTAACATAAAAAGATGTTTAATAAATTTTAAACTAAAATATATTATGTTAAAAATAAAAACGATGTTCATGAAAATAGGTGGAGTGATTACAAAGATCCTTAGGTTCGGCGAAATGTTTTTAAGAAAAATGTTTAAGTATGAAATAAAAATGAAATTGTGACTCGTAGTATATATATATTTTTCATTCGGCGCGGGATATTGCGCCTGCGGGCGCACGCGGCGCGAGCGGGTGAATATTTGCGCCTGGGGCGGTGCGCACGAAACGAGCTGGGGCGGGGGAGCGGCGGCGGGAAGCAGGTTTGAGGACGTCGGCGGGACGCCCTGCGGAAGTGCGCGGTGGTCGTGGATCTTGGTCACCTGTAGGATCATGCTTCAGCCTGCTGTTTTCAGCTGGTAATGAATTTCTAGGGAAGACATCCATATTAGCTCTGTTCTATGATGCACCGTTGAAAGGCTTAGAAAAAAAAAAAAGTTAGAATTTTAATGTATCAATGCTGCGGCATCAATCCATCAAAGCTTTGAGGCATTCAATGCTGAGGCATTATTGCTGAGGCATCAAAATTGAGGCACAAAATATCGAGTTGTGAGATGTAAGTGTAAGTGTAATCTGTGTGTGAGCACGTAAGTTATATGGCGTTGTGTAGGTCGATAAAGGTAAGAGTGTAAGGCGCTGATAAGTGGGTCATAGTGGTGTGATGTCATGAAGTTGAAAGTGTCTGGTGCACTATGGTGAGTCCGATGAGTGTAAGTGTATATGGGTTACAGTGTTAAGTGTCTAGGAGAGTGAAGTGCTGTTAAAAGATTATCATAGTGTGTATTAAGTGTCATAGTGAAGGTGTGTATTTCTGGGCCATTGGGATTGTGGGTAGGTGTGTGTGCAGGGCGGTATTTATCGCAACTTAAATCTATATATAGGTATATATATATTATATATATATATCTATACTATTAAAATAGTTATATATATATAATATATATATAATTAATGTATATAATATATTCATAGGCTATAAGTGATAGAAAAGGACTAACTCATAGTAGGAAGCAGTCCTCCGAGCAGCTTGTAATATACACCCAATCGAATCCTCATACCTAATGACCTATAACTCTAGGGGTAGACCACCCATAATTAGGGCTTCCTATTCTAGCTGCAGGGTACGGGAGGCTAGAAAAAGGCTTTAAAAAAAAACTGGCACTCAGTTGGCACTATGTTGGCACTCACACTTGGCCACTTGTGGCACTCGACCTTTTTGGCATCTCATTGGGCACTCCCCTCCTTGCCACTCATTGGCACTCATTGCGCACTCACTTGTCACTCCACCTGGCCACCACCTGGCACTCATTAGGAATACGCCGTAAGAAGACTAATGGAACGTGCGCATCTGCTGCTTTGTCCGTGATTGGTGATTTTCATGGAGCAAAAAAAGCGTGAGAGTCAACAAACGGAAGGAGGCCAGCATGGACCATGGAATACAAAAAGGGTTGACCGAAAAAATTCATGGGTTCCAAAACTTTTGGTCCCATGAGAAGACCAAAGGGTGCCGAAAAATTAGTTGGGGGCATGTTGCGAAAAAATAAGGTATGGCCAAATGATTAGCGGCTTTGGCCAAAAATTGACCCATGGAAGACCAAAGGGTTGGTTAAAAAATTTGTACCTGTGTATAAGTGTAAATGTAAGTGTCTATGGGTAAATGGTAAGTGTCATAGTGAAATGTGTGTGTTTGTGTATAAGTGTCATAATGAAAAGGCTACTTGATTGGTAATAATTAATTTGTTTGTTTAAAAATTTGTGTGTGTGTGTGTGTGTACAGTAAAGTCTGTGTGTGAAAAAGTCCCTGTAAGTGTTAAATCTTGATGGTGGTAATAAATCTGTGTGTGTTGTGTAAGTTAAATCTGGGTTGAGCTGTAAGTAAATCTGTGTGTGTAAGCAAAACATGTGTGTGTAAGTAAATCTGTGTTACTTTGGCCATATACGATGAGTGTGAGTGTAAATAAAACTGCGTGTGTAAGTTAAATCTGTAATGTCGTGAGTGTAAGTAAATTCTGCTAAGTAAATCTGTGTAGTGTAAGTAAATCTTGTGTTGTGTAAATTTAAATCTGTGTGTTGAGTGTAAAGTAAATCTGTAAGTGAAGTGTAAGTAAATCTGTCGGGTGTAAGTAAATCTGTGGTGTGTAAGTATGTAATAATCTGTCTGCGGTAAACGGTGTGAGTGTGATAAGTAAAATCATGCGTGTGTAAGTAAATCTGTGTGTGCAAGTAGAGTGAAGTAAATCTGTGTGTGTGTAAATGGTTTGTGTAGGTGTTCAAGTTAGGGTTAGATCCATACATACGTTCAAGTTATGGAACGAAAATATGTGACGGGGGGTCCACGAAGCTGGCCAAAAAAATTAGATGTACGACGTACGTGGCCAAAACTTGACCCATGGTATACTGGCAAGCTTTGGGGAGAAAAGGCCAAGGACAACAAAACGGTAAAGTACAATCAAAAAAAGGGCTAAGCCCCTAAAAAGGGTGGGCCAAAAATTTAGGTGTGGGCCAATTAATTGACCCCATGCGGTAATTGCAAGCTGCGCAGACAAAGTGCGTCAAGGACAAAAAATGGTTTAAAGACATCAAAAAAGGGCTAAGCCCTAAAGGGTGGCCAAAAATTAGGGTGGGGCCAAAATTGAACCCATTGTATATCTGGGCAAGCTTTCCTTGGCAGAAAAGGTCAAGGGACAAAAAAGGTGAAGACATCAAAAATGGGCCTAAGCCCCTAAGGGTGGCCAAAAACATTAGTTGGTGGGCCAAAATTGACCGCATTGGAGCACCAAATTCGTGATGCGAAAAAATATTAGGTTGGTAGGGTACGTACAACGGTTGCTTTACGCAACCGTTTGGATGCACCCTGGAAGACCAAAGGGTTTACCAAAAATTAGGGTATGCCGAAAAAATTAAAGGGTTGCCAAAAAATATAGGGGTTGCCAAAAAAATTAGGGTTTCCAAAAAATTTGGGTTCTCAAAAAATTTTGGGTTCTCAAAAAATTTGGGTTTCCCAAAAAAAGGTCAAGGCGACCAATAAATGGTCAAGGCTGGTTAAGGTCAGGGGGGTTAAAGAGGATTAGATTTGTTCAAAAGGTCAAAAAATGTCCAAGCTAGTTGCGGGATAAAATAAAAGGTCAGGTGGCGTTTTCGTCGTGGTCTCAGTTGGGCGTTTTTGGTAGTCCAATGAATTCCCCTTCCTCTACTGTACTAGGATTCTTTGAACTAAACACACTTCAGGAAAATGATTTCCGGTACTGCTGATGAACAGTGGAAGAAACGTTGGAGCCGCTGTGTAATTCCTTGTATATTTCAGGTGAAGTCCAATACATAAGTTAGGAATACTTTGGCATCAGTACACTTATCTTTTGGCGACAAAATATATATAAATATATATCATATATATAAATTACTTTATATATATATAATAGATATTATATATATATATATATATATAATATATATATATATTAGTGTATATTATCATAACTAGATATATATTATATATATAATACTATATATATATATATATATATGTTAGGGAAGGAAGGAAAGTAGCTTGTCGAAGAGATGAGATTATCCTCCATTGCTCAATGGTTCGCCACTCTTTGTGCTCATTTGACACACCCTTCCTACACTGGAGTAGACTCTCCTTTATCTACACAACATGAACACTAGTTACACAACACTTCCTTCAAAAAAAATTTATATTAATGGCAATGACACAACCGGTCTCGGAGAAGTCAAGAGGGGCGACTTCCAAAGATTAGCCTCTCATCCACTCCTCCCCCCCCCTCACTACTTGGGGTTTGAAGGTCTCCAGTGGGGGTTGGTACCGTTACAGAATTGAGGGTTGGTACCGTCACAGAATTGCCGGCTCGTTATGGTGCCCAGTTTTTTTTTTTTATTAATTTCTACAACCTTCGTTCCCTATTTTTTCCTAATTTCTACTTTGTTGAACACAAGTTCTCTTCTTGACCTCATCTCTTGTTCTTAATCGAAACACAAGTGCTTGTTTGCTTCAGTGTTCCCCACCCCACCACCGCCAATGGCTTTTCACTAATTCATAAGATAGAACAGATGAACTTGCCTTCCATTCCCCAATCCACAATAACTTCGATAAAATGTTGCAGCTTTCTGCCCTTATTTCTGCCGCCTTAGAGATGAGCAAAACACACATGACCTTTTCCTTACTTCCAATTCTGTTCCTTATTCTGTTGAACTCTTTCCATCTTTGGGTTCCTCCGATCTTATCTCTGCATCTTGTTCTTAGATCTGTATCCTGTTTTTTTTCTTCAAGTCTTCCGCGGGAAAAGTTCCCGCCTACTGCGAGGAAATGTTTTGACATGTTGGTACAGTTAAATGGTCAGACTTGAGGTCTTATTTCTTGGGTTTCCCATAGAATTATTACTGCTTCAGAAGGAAGGGGCCCCCTCTTAGTATGCAAAGGTGGTTTTCACTGAAATGGAGGATTCCATTTCACATTCATTCCCTTCAACGAAAACCCGTAACTCTTTGCTTAATTCTGGTTGTTCTTGTATATAGCAGGGACGCTGTCATCAATAATTACTGTCGTATTTAAATTCCAGCAACTCGTTCAACTTACATATAATCCCGGAATAGTGCAAGATTTGGCCACCCAGAAAATCCCTACAGCCTGGGATAAAAAATGTACAAAAATCCCACAGAACGGATATAGACGCTAAAATAAGTCTCAGGAGAAACAGATTCAAATGATAAAAAGTACGGTACAAAACCACAACGCCTAAGTAGGGATAAGGAATATCACTTCGCGATATACTCCACAGAGAAAAGACGAACACATCCGTGTTGGCTATATCAAGGATAAGGCTGGATACTGATGGAAGGTATATAACCTTGTTGACATGGTTGTTACGGGTCTACTAAGGTTAAGTGCGGCGGTTTATGCGCGCCAACAGTTCGTGTCTAATGTTACGTGAGATGGGTCATAATGCAATAGTATTGCGAGTGTAGGCTCCTCAATGCTATCTCAGACGCTGCTGCTCGGGTGCATAGGGAGCTAGATAATAATGTCGTAGATTGCGGAGATAGTGTATAGTAGACCATATAAATCTGCGATACTCGTAACACGATGTGACAGGGATAGAACATTTGGTTGTGGACCTAAAAGCCAATGTCTCCTGTGACTACACGTTAAAAGTCGACGGTGAATGGGGTCCGTATGGTCTGGCAGTATAACATAACGATCTCGGCCGGGTCCGGGCTCATAAAACAAACGAATTGAAACAATGGCTATAATATGGTAAAATAATAAAATAATTCCCATAACTATCGCAGAGGCAATCATATATTTAAAAATTAAAAATAAGTCTCCTAGATAAAGTAGTCTTACCAACATCTTAGAGAAGTAAGCCACTAGAAACATAAATCTAGACAAAGCTCTCAAACAAAAATCAGAGATGAAAGCCTTATGAAACTATGAAACAAAAACCCAAGAGAAGACATTGAATAATGAACGTAAAATGAGATGAGGGTTCGATTCGAAGAGTGAAAAATAGAGCAAGAACCAATCAATATTGTTAGTTAGACGTTTATGAAACATAAATCGAGAGAACCTCTGAAACATAAATAAGAGATGAACGAGCTCGAAATTACAAGTAAACGCAATGAATTACTACGACTCAGTGCACCGCACCGGTGCTCCCCGGGAAGCATCCGGTGTGCAAGCTGGAATTAACGTACGTTCATCCTTACTCATAGTCTTGCTTCTGCGCCAATTCCTATCCTTCTTCCTATCCTCTCATTCTTTCTCTCCTATGTTTTGCGCACTCCGTGTATGACATTTCCTCATAAGAGCGACCGCGCTCAGGCTGTGAAAAGGGTAACCACAATAGCACCTGATATTTAGAAGAATCTGTGGAGCAACGCCAATCATTTATATCGATTACATTACGAACCTTATAAACAGTATATTTGGATACCAAATCAAGCCGGATTAATGACGGACAAGTGAATATGTGTGTATTATAGATTCGGCTGCCAGCTCCGACACGGCGAACGCGTCATTCGCCACAACACGACCAGCTTCAAGAAAATATAGTAGCCAAGGTCCTGTGTCAACTGCGGACCAATATCCTCTGCCTCAGAACTACCCTAACAAATCCAACTCGGCTATACCTTCTCCTGGATCCGACTTGCGACATCCTTTCTACCATTCATCTTATGCATTTTCCAGCCAGCTCAAATCACCGGATTACGAAATAAAAACTATTAATGAGACCTCAGTATACGACGTATATGATACGGTCGAGTAATAATATATAAGAGACACCAATACTGGTATTTAATTATACAAATCAGTTTGACTAAATCTCAGCAACTACACACAGGAACCAGCACCGTGTGCCGCGTTGCAATTCCGAAATCTAAGCCGACGGTTATGGCGTACAGGCATCGAATCAATTTCTCGCAATCAGCCCTCCTAACGATCGATTTCGAAGTTTTAGGAGGCCAGCACCCGCCTAATAGGGGCTCAAGGACACGATAACCTCTTCGCGAATAGGTTACGGTGTCACCACCCTAGCGGCCTCCAAATTTAGCCCGATACGATAAGCTTAACAATGCATAATGGTATGAATAAATTTTCGAATATTATTAATTATAAATTAACTAATAATAATTAATTTTAATTATTAAAAATAAAACTATGAGAATGAATAAGATAAACTATGATAAAATAAAAAGAATAAACATTAATAATAAATAAATAAAATAAATAAAAATAATGAATAATTACGAGGATCAAACGCGCCGCCGTCCGAAAGGGAAAGTACTCTCACTGAGCGTCTTGACCTTGGGGTTCGACGAACCTGTGGAGATACTAATATTAATTTTAGGCACCAGTGTTGCTGGCAGTGTGCGATCTGCAATGCATCCACTATGATTGGTTAGATGCTTCTTGTCTCCCTTTTTTATTGCCACATCTTGGTCACTATTTATTTTGTTTACAACTGAGATTTTAAACGAAATAGATTGATTTCCTAATGCAACACTTCAAGAATATATACTATATACTTTATTCTCTCTCTTTTTCTAAAAATCGCCTCAATCAAGATATTGAAGAAAGAGGGAACTCAGAAACAAATACACACGTCTATTTTAACTTATTATTATATATATAATATGTATATAATATATATATATATATATATATATATATATATATATATATATATATATATATATATAATTATATATATATAATATATATATATATATATACTATATATAATATTATATATATATATATTATTTATTATTATATATATATTTATAATGATATATATATATATTATATATTATAATATATATAATTATGTATATATATATATATAGTATAATATATATATATGATTATATATATATATATATAACTGAAATAATTCATCTTAAACAATTCTATTAATATTACAAATTATATTTCTTTGTGCAAGTTCGGAGGTTGATTGTATGACCCTTGATAATGGTTTGTATTGAATACGATGTACTGTTTTTCGTTGGTCAGTTTGCGATTTTGGTGAGGAAGAATGAGAGAGATTGAGTGAGAGATTGAGATAAGAGGAGAATTGTGAGAGATAGAGAGAGAGAGGAGAGAGATATAGAGAGAGAGAGAGAGAAGATGAGAAGAGGGGGATGAAGAGAGCAGAGAGAGAGGACGAGACGGAGAAATTGTAATATTCTGACACGTGATCATAAGTTAAATGAACCAAAATTTTTAATATGTGGGGTGCATCCTTTCTCCCTGAATAATATATATTTAACAATCAAATCATTAAAATTAAGCTCCATTCCAGAGGGGTGGGTGGGGGGGTGCTCGTCAAAAAGTAACATTTTTTCCTTTTAATATACGAAACATTTAAAAACAAAAAACTCTTTTGAAAATATTTACTAAAAAAGTTCCAAATGACTTCTAGAAAAATTAAAACAAATTTTTTATGTTAAAATCGTTTATTTCTCTCGAGGGAAGCTTTTGGTCGGCCATACTTGATCTCAGCGTCCCCTCTCCTGCTGTAAAGAAATTTATCTTTTGCACATGAAAGAAATCGAAGAAAAGTAATAAATCAAGCAAATATATGCTTTTAATAATTATATCTTAAGTTTTAAGTAAAATTGAAAAAAAAATTAATTATTTCAAATTTAATAATATTTCTATGAAAAAACTAACTACCACTTACCTAGTTTTCAAACTGGTTTTCCTCCGTATTCTGTTCACTTTACATTCTCTTCAGATGAGGTTGAAGATGTGTAATTTTGGCCTTTAATTTTTGAATTTAAGGAGCTGATATATATATAATATATATATATATATATATATTATATATATATTATATATATATATATATATTATATATATATATATATATATTATATATATATATGCGCTAGAATTGCTTTCCACGTTAGCAAAAGCCACCGCATATATATATATATATATATATATATATATATATATAATATAACTATATATATATATCATATATTTAACCTATAAAAATAAATATATAATATATATAATATATTATATAATATATATTTATATTATATATTTATATATAGTATATATAATTAATATATATATTATATATATATATATGATATATATATATATATAGATATATACTATAATATATATATATATTATATATATATATATATATTAAAATGCATACATTAAATGATTTTCTTTCAATAATCCTCATTTGCAAGATCTTTATTTTTTTAAATGCCATCTTTGAAATCTTTGAAATTTAGCCTCACCAAGTATTACAACCTTCGATTAAATAGTAATAGGACGTTTTGATCAAACTAACTGTCTTCTATGACAATTCTTCCTATTTAATAAGGCTGATAATTGTCACAGGAGTAATTCATATTTATATATATATTATAATTATATATATAGAATATATATATATATATATATATAGTGAGTGATAGGTTGTGGGGGATTACCTTAAAAGCTATATATATGATATATATATATATATATATATTATAATATATATATATATAATATATATATATGGTGTATGGTTATATATATAGTTATTAGTGTGTGTGATTGTTTATATAATATGGGGGTGGGGGTATATATATGGGGGGTAATATGTGTGGGGGTTATATGATATGGTATATATATATATATATATTATAACATATGGGTGGAGGGGTATTGTGTGGGGTATATATTAATATAGTGGGTAGTGGTAGGGGTTTAATAGTGGGGGTGTATATATATAAAATATGTATGATATAATATATGGTGTGAGTGGTGATGTGTGTGTGGTATATATATGGGTGTATATGTGGGTGGGGGTGTATATATATAGTGGTGGTTGGTGGGTTAGTGGATGAGGATAAGGTAGGTTATGTGGTGTGTTGGTGGTGTGGTTATGGTATGTTGTTGTGGAGTATATAAGGTTGTGGGTTAGGTAGGGTGTGGGATGTGTGTGGGTGGGTAAGGTTATATATGTGTGGGTGTAGTGTGTATATATAGGGGTGTATGTAGATATTATAAAGTTAGTCTATTTGATATCATAGAGATTGTGAAAAGGGTATTTACACACCACAAGTATGTATTACCATTTGGGGTCCTGTGAACTGTGCCGAAGATAGAGCGGGTAGGAGGGACGATTTACAAATAGAAAAATCCAAAATCAATTATGAATTTAAGATGTGGTTGAGTGGGTGGCGGGTAGAATAGGATTGTGTGGGTGCCGACATTCATTACCATGCTTTTCCCAAAAGTAAACCATTGTAATGAACTTCTAGATGACAAATGGTTTATCAAAACAAATGTGAGTGCTGTAATTATGGGGTGTGATGAGAATGCGGAAATTGAGGTTTAAAGCATAAGAATGCGGATAAGAATGCAGTTATTTGTCATTCTCCCCTATGCTTACTCATATAAAGGATAATATATGTTTATGCCCGCCGGGCGGAGGGGTAGTAAATTCATTTTTCCACTGTGATGTGTGTTGAATTATTTTTTGGTGAGTGATACGTACTAGAGAGGGATGGCGAGGGTACCACTCGCGGTGGTAAGTTGTGCGGGTATAGTGGGGGGAAACTTTAAAGTTCGGGTGGGGGGTGGTGTGTGGGAGAGCCCTGGGAAAGAAATAAAATACGTCTGTCCTAAGAAAATCTGGGTGTGGGACTTACTTGGGTAGATTTTTTTAAAACTTTTCAAAAATAGTGGTTGTGGGTGTGGTGGTGTTTGTAATTTTACTTGTGCCGGGTTTCATTTTAAGAGAGGTTGGAAACCAACATACCTATTTTACGGGGAGAGAGGTTGTGGGGGATTAAAGAGTGGAAAAGTAATTTTCAAAATATGCAATGCTATGGGGAGGGAAGGTGGGATGGGGGGGGTGGAGGAGATGATGACTGCTGGGGGGGGTGTGAGGGAAGACATAGTGTGTTTCGAAAGGGGGGTAGGGTCAGAGGAATGTGGAGCGGGTTCACATCCAGAGAAGTAGGAAAAGATAAATTCTTTTAGAGGTTTGGTGTAGAGTGTGTGTAAGGTTGTTGTTGAGTGATATAAGTGTGTTGTGGAGATGGAGTGTGTGTGTGTTGTTTGATAGGACGGGCATTAGACCAGGTGATTTATAAGATATATTTAAAAAGGATCGACTTTATCAAAAAATCAATTATTTCGGTAGGTGGGGTGGTTGTGGGGTGGAGGAGAGAAGGGAGAGGAGTGCGGTGGGTAGATGTATAGGGATAATAATAATTTCTCGGGACCTATAATTGGATGTGCATAAAAGTAAGAAAAATTAAAGAATTAAATATTTTAATATTCATTAAAATATTTATTATGAGGGGTTTCGGATTCTACTGGTAAATTGATACAAAGAGATGGGGGGGGGGAGTTTTTATCGGCTCGGGGGGATATTATATAATATATATTAAATAATATATATATATATATGATAATATTGAAGCTCTTATTCAGAAAAAAATATATGGAGGGGGAGGGTGGGGGGTAGTGTTAGTATATATATATATATGATATAATATATATATATATATATATATAGGTTAGAAAGGAGTGGGAAGTGAGTGCCTACTGAACAAAATGATCTGGCACGCACTAACGACCGCCAGAGTTTTAATAATATTACAATATAATAATAATAATATAATTAATAATAGATAATTATATAGAATGAATAATATAATAATAATAGATAATAAATTAATAAAATATAATAAATAATAATTTTAATAATAATAATAATAAATAATATGAATTAGTAATAATATAATGATGATGAGAGTGAATATAATGAATAATATAATAATAAAATAATAATAATAATAATAATAATAATATATAATGAATAATAATAATTAATAATAGTAGTGAGGATGAGATGAGAGAAATAATAATAATGAGATAGTGAGGATAGATAGATGGAATGAATAATGAAGGTAGTAAGTAGAAGGTGGTGGAGTGAATAATAAGAATTAATAATAAGTTGAATAACTAGATATATGTGATTATATAATAATATAATTAATTAATAAATTATATAATAATAGGATGGGGATATATATAAAACACTCATCGATATAATTAATAATAATAATAATAATAACAATAATAATAATAAAATATGAATTAATAATAATAATAATTAATACAATAATAATAATAATAATGGAATAATATTTATTATTATGAGGGTGGAGGAGTGTGGAATGGAGTAGGTGAAGTAGTGGAAGAAATAAGTGTGGAGAGTAGGTATAATAATAGATAGATAAAGTAAATAATAATAATAATGAATATAATAATATAATAATAAATATAATAATAATAATAATAAACTTCTTGGTCAACATTGTGGTTGTGGTGTTTGGATGATAATAAAGGCGTGAGCGAGAGAAGGGGAAGGAACACAAGCAACAATGCTGTTTTAGCACAGCCGAGAGAATGAAATCACGGGGTGTGTGTCGTAAACTGGATATATAGTGGTGTATATGTGAATAGTTGGGTCAACAACAAAAATAGCTCATTATTATTATTATTAGTATTATTATTATTTTATTATTACTTATTATTAGGTGTGGTGTGATGTGTGATTATTTTATAATTATATATTATATTATTATTATTATTATTATTATTTATGTGTGCTTTTATTATTATTATATTATATTATTATATTTATTATTATTACCTAGATTATTATTATTAATATTATTGGTAGTGTTGATTATTATTATTATATTATTATAGGAAGTAGATACTCTATTATTGAGTGGAGTGTGAGTGTGGTTATTATTATTATTATATTGATTATTATTATAATTATTATTATTATTGATTGAGGGTGGGTTGGAGTGTGATTATTATTATTATTATTATTATATATTATTATTATTTATTATATTGTGTGTACCGATCATGTGTGTTATTTTATTATATTATGTGCTAATTCCGTAACTTAAAAAAATTTTTGTGGATTATTATTATTATTATTAGATTATTATTAATTATTATTATTGATTGGAGGTTATTATTGATGGTGTGGGTTGAGGTGTATTAGTATTAGTATTATTATATTATTATTATTATATTGTTAGTGGGTATAGTTTATTGTGTGTATGTGTGGTGTGTAGTGTATTATTATTAATATTGAATATTATTGTATTATTATTAGTTATTATTAATATATTATTATATATTATATTATTATTATATTAAGTTATTATTATTATTATTATTATTGGGATATGGTATAATGAATATTATTATTATATTATTATTATTATTATTATTATTATTATATTATCTATTATTATTATATATATATTATTTTATTATATATTATTATTATTATATTATTAGTAGGGGATTATTTGTGTGTGGTGGTGTGTATGCCATTCATTTTTTATTTTTATTATTATTATTATTTATTATTATTTATTTATTAATATTTTTTTATTATTACTATTATTAGTGTATGAGTGGATGGATGTGGGGATTATTATTATTATATTATTATTATTATTATTATTATTATTCATTATTTATTATTTATTATATATAATATTATATTATATTATTTTTTATATTATTATTTATTATTATTATTATTAATTGTGGTGTGTAGTTGTGTGGTGAGTTGATATTATTTATTATTATATTATTTATTATTTATTTTTTATTTATTATATTATTTTTATTATTATTATTATATTATTATTATTTATTATTATTTATTTATTATTAGGTTTCCATTATTTTATTATGTATTTTACTAGTCTTATTATTATTATTATTATTATATTTTGATTATTATTATTATTATTATTATTATTATTATTATTATTATTATTATTATTTATTATTATTATTATTATTATTATTATTATTATTATTATTATTATTTTCTAACTTTGTAAATTAAAAAAGATATTTTTGGAGAAATTATAATGTAAAATTTTGGGTCCTGTGAAAATAATGAAAAATGTGTTTCATAATAAATAAAAGTCATTGGAAAGTTTGAGGTATTTTCAATCAACATTTTGATACTAATGCAGCATAACCAGTAGAGCGACAGAGTCCCAGGGCATGGGGCTGGGGTTTGATCCTTCATTCTGATCCTAGGCAGTAATTACCTTGAGCAGTTTTCCCTCCTAGAATATTGCAATCCCTATGACCTGCGAGTTTTGGAAAATAAATAATAATAATAATAATAATAATAATAATAATAATAATAATAATAATAATAATAATAATAATAATAATAATAATAATAATAATAATAATAATAATAATAAAAAATAATAATAATAAAATAATAAGTAAAGATGAAAAATTAATAATGACAAATTATAATAATAATAAATTAATAATTAATAATAATATAATATAATAATAATAAATAATAATAATATTAATAATAATAATAATAATAATAATAAATAATAATAATAATAATAATAGTAATAATAATAATAATTAAAAAGGGAAATATTTTTTCGAAATAATGTAAAGTAAGATCATGAATATCAAAATATCGAAGGACTATTTTGTCAACATTTTTGTTGAAATAAATTTAAAAAAAAATGGTTTTGAATATCTGAGAGTCGAAAGGACTTGCTTGTCAACATTTTATCAAGAGAAGTCAAGTCAAAACGTTGAAGTAGACAAAATTAAGAGATTTTGTGTTTGCTTTCCCGTTGTTTAATCATTCGCGACTTTAGTGCTTTGCAAATATGTTTAGCTCAACAAAGACTTGTTGTAAATGCATAATAATAGGAGCAATTATGAGTTGAAGTTGCTTGGAAGTTAACCCTTTTGTCAGGACCTTTTTTTTCCCCTTTCAAAATTCTTGTTATTCTCAACCTTTATTTTAACCCTTTTGTTTTCTTAACCCAAATCAGCATCGTCTTTAATTACTTCATTCGTTCTTTATTTTCCTTCATTTACCGAAATTTAGCAAATTGGAGTATCAGAACCTAACTGACAAGAATAACCTTGGAAAGAAGAAAAAATAGAAAGCAAGCGAAATAGATAGATAGATGGATAGAGAGATAGATATATAGATAGATAGATAGATAGATAGATAGATAGATAGATAGATAGATAGATAGATAGATAGATAGATAGATAGATAGATAGATAGATAGATAGATAGATAGATAGATAGATAGATAGATAGATAGATAGATAGATAGATAGATAGATAGATATATAGATAGATAGATAGATTGATAGAGGAAGATTGAGTTAGTTTATTAAATATTTAATATGTTATTTATAAGGATAAATGAATATATATATCAAAATTTGAAATAAAAGCGATTCTACATTATTAACAAACAATATCTATTTTTTTTGAAATTTAAAAAGTATATAATTTATCCTGTAAAGAAAAATAAAGTTTTATTCTTTTTTTATATTCAATATTTTTATTCCTATATCAACAACTCTCTCCTCCTCTTATCACAAAAGTAATCATGATATTGCGAACATATTTTTCCCTACTTCGAGTTTG
>JABUQX010056362.1:17500-22322 GCA_015478945.1 Trachelipus rathkii | reverse complement strand
AGAGTTCTTTATGTAAGGCATACCTTGTAAATCGTGTTATGGGGCTTGAAGATTTGATTTTTAAAAATGCCGAAAAAACAATAATGATGAATTTAATTCAGGAGTTATAAGAAAGACTAGTAAAAACAATAAGAAAATCAGAAAACAAAACAAGAAAAAAATTAAGGATTAAATTATTAAATTAATTATTATTATTATATTTATATCAATTATATATTATATTATTGATTATGCAATTATTATTATATAGATAATATTGATTATTAATTAGAATATATATAAATTATTAATTATGATATTATTATTATTATATATTATTATTAAGTTATTAATTATTATATTGATTAATAAGTGATAATAATATAATTATAATTATAATTATAATATATGAATTATAATTATACATTATAATTATAAATAAATATAATCATATAATATATAATATATATCTATAAGTATATAATAATATAAATTATAATAATAAGATTATAAAATATAATTATAATTATAGGACTTCAGACAATGGATTAATTAAATATAATTATAATAATTATTAATTATTATTATTATATATAGTATTGAATTATTGATTATTAATTATTATTATTATTTATAAATATGTGAATTAATTATTATGTATTATTAATTCATTTATTATGTTCATTATTATTGGATTATTATTAATGGTAATTATTATTATTATTATTATTGATTATTATTGGAGAATTAATATAATTTATGGTATAATTATACTATAATTATACATAATTATCAATTAGTGATCACTATATTATTATAAGTCTAATTCATAATTATAATTATAATTATAACTATAATTAATAATTATTATTATTATTATTAAATTATTATTATTATTAGTATTCATTATAGGAATTATCATCATATAGTTTATTGATTATTATGATTATTATGATAATTAATTACTATTATTATTATTATTATTATTATTATTATTATGAGTTGATTATTATTATTAATTGATATATTATGTCATTATTAAAATTAGTTATTATGATTATTATATAATTGGTAACATGTATAAATTAAAATTAATAATAAGGAATATTTAGAATATATTTAAGAAGAATATAATTATAATATATGAATTGTAATAATGAAATATGAATTATAATTTAACAATTAAAAATTATAATTATAATTATTAATTGCATAATTAATAATTATAATATAATTATTAATTATAATTATTAATTATCCTAATTATAATTATTAAATGAATGATAATTATAATATAATATTGAATAATTGTTAGATTAATAATTTATAATTATAGTAATAATAAAATGTGAAATAATTATAATTACTATAATATATTATTTAATTCATTCTATTAATTATATTAAATTAATTATTTATTATTATTATTTTTTTTTATTTAACCATTGAATTATTAGATACTTTATAACATCCAAATTTATTTTTATGTAATTATTAATCCTATTATCTATAAATAAATATTAATAAATATTTTCATTATTAATCAATGTAATATACTAATCTCATAAATATAATCAATAATAATGCAACAAAATATAATGGTATAATTCAATAGTCAGGCTTAATAATAATTAATCTAGTAATTATAAGATATAATGGATAATTATAATTGGAATAATTATATTTTTAGCATTTTTTGAAATTTAATTGTCATATAGCTATAAATACCCTTATTAAGGTAATTGTATTATAATTCTGAAATAAGGTATCAATATTATAATAATTATATTAATTGATTATTTAGTATTATTAATTATTAATATTATTATGATTGGATTACTAAGTATTATGTATTCAATTATTATGTATTAAATTATTTTTGAATTATTGAATTATTAATTATTATTGATGTATGTATTATTATTATTACTTAGAATATTAATAAGTGTTATCAAATAAGTTATAAAATATTATTATTAATATTATTAATTAATGAACCCAGAATCGCGAAATCGCTTAATCGATTAGAAATCGCGTGTTCAAAATGTAGTATTTAATACTGATTGATTATATATATTGATGTAATTATTAAATCGTAATTAATAGTAATTATAATTATTAAATTGAATTATTGATAAATTAGTAAAGATTATGAGTAATAATTTCGATTTTGTATTCTTAGCGATCGGATATTAATAAGATTCAAAGAAAAGAAAAAGTTCACAAAATGATAACATGCATACTGAAGACGAAGAATCTAAAACGATGAGGTTTATAGAGGACGCCTAATTAAATGAAAGTTAGCTGATGTAAAAGGTTGATTTCTCTTGATTCTTGATGATTTATACTCTAATATGTGTTTGTTGAAGATGAATTTAAAAATATCAATAACACGAAATAGATGACTTAATAATATGCAGTGAGATCATAAAATTAACTAAATAACAATCACCTCATTATATTGAGATCTCTACGTATTTTCCTCAAAGTTCAATCGATTAGCCAGATTATACTTTTCTAATGCCCGATTAGTACCGTCGCGGCTTGGCCTTGAAAGTATGAAGTAATCTCTTGTAGTTAATCGGACCTTTCCTTCTTACCTAGGCAGCAAGCAGAAGTGGTAAGTGAGTCCCGAGGCTGAATATGCGAAAAAGAGGAGCGGAGAAAGAAATGCGAGAAGAGAAATGACCTAAACTAGGCCAAGGCGGGGACAGGCGTCTTCTGATACATGTTTGCGCTACTTAATATCAAAGATTTTGCTTCACGCAAATCTAGCACAAGTACGAAACATAAATAATACATTTTTGACTATCACAAATAGTTACAATTGAGCGCGTGCTAAATAATTAACTTACCCCAATAAGAACTAAAGCAAGAAGTAGGACATAAAGGATATTGAAGAATACATAGTATAAAGAAGGAATATAAAATATCTATTCAAAAATAAAGCATACATAATTTAGAGGTATTCGGAGACAAACATGCGCGAGCAAATGATATAAATACATGTAAATGCAACCAAATATAATAAAAAATACAAGTTTTTACAAAATGGACAATGACATTCAAAAGATTTACCACTGAGGTGGTTGGAGAAAAGAGTATAAAGACAACACATACAAGAACATGGGGATTAAGAAGATTACAAAAATTAAAAAAATGTATTAATAAATTAAATATTACAAATGAATATCAATAATACAATGAAAAGCCGTAACATTCAAATGATAAGGCAGTATTTGATATAATCATCATGTATAAATAAATAAGGCCAAATATGACGAGAAAACCATACCGAAATGCAAAGGAAAAAGTACAAAGGAATGTATAATCATATAATTCTGATCAGTGCATATTTTAAGAAATATTTAAGATAATTTAAAATAAGATGAAGTATCACGCAAATCATAATGACACAATCTCACTACGTATGAAGATTCAAAAACTACATAGGGCTTGATCAATAAACCAGCCAACAAAAATAAACCAAAAAAATGAAAGAATAAAGAAATTTCCATGAACTGACTTGCTGGCAATCAAATGCAACGATAAATGATTTAAAGCATCAGAAATTTTATCCACACAAGCGTAAGGACAGCGAAATAGAACAATCTTAGCAAATTAAAGCTCACAAACAAATTCTTTACAGGAAATATTTGCTCAGAAATATATCCAAATTTTCTATAAAATTTGGACAGAAACGAACCGATTTTTTCTTGGAGAACGTTCTGATATAATTTAACGTAAGAATTCGACATAAAGACATCCTTGCTCAGAAAACGAAGAACGGCGCTCTAACGAGAGAATGTAAGATCCAGTGCTTCGATATGAATTTTGCGCATCGTAATAAGAAGTTACGTGTGTGAACAATCTGAATGAGTTATCACGAGAAGACTTCGGGTGTTGACTCTCCCAGCGGAGTACAATAATATAGGGGCCCAATTAAATATAGGTTCTTTGAAAGCTGTTTTTCGCGTTTTCTGCGTTATATATGGCACCTATATAATGAAATTGGCAAAGAATGACCTTTAGAAATCAATAAACAAGAAATGATGATATTATTCAAAAATCAAATATAGAATAACAACAGTCTCCCCTTTCAATTTGAGATGATCTACTATTAATTTCCCTTAAAAGTTTCTGGAATTAGCAGTATCCAACACCCTATCAAACCTGCGCGTTTTTACTCCCTTGAACTTAAAAAGTTGAGGTTCTCTTAGGTAAATATCGATACTTTCTTCTAGAAACAAGCAACGTTAGGTAAGATATGATCCGACACTGAGTATAGAGAAGAGGAAGTGATAGAGAGAAGTGCGACGAGCGAATGAACTCAATTAAGAGCCAACAGGGAAAGCAACTTATATAAATCAATTATGATCACAGATGACTAACATCGTAAAAATATATTGTTATGAGCAAAATCTCGTAACAAGTAACGATACATAACTAGTGCATTTAATTAATTCCTTACAACAGTACGCTTACAATTAAGGGTGCTAATAAAATTATCTAAATATAACAAAATTATCATATAGTAATATATTAGTTTACTATATTAACAAAAAATAATCTATACGTTAAGTAGGAAAGGCGGCTTTTTAGCAATGAGTAACACTTACTGCATTATCCTTTTGTTATTTTTTAAACTAATTGATGGCTGTCTTATTATATAATTTTATCCCCTTCAACTTCAGCTTTAGGCCAAATCATTTTATGCATTTATATTTTTAGTCTTCGAAGAAAATTAATTAATCATAACTTTAGATTCTTTAAATATTGAACAATGGAATACACCACACACAATATATATTAAATCAATGAAACTGTAATAAAATAAGTAATA
>JABUQX010056362.1:5000-12500 GCA_015478945.1 Trachelipus rathkii | reverse complement strand
CATTTGGGGTGGGATTAAGCATTTATTTGCACTCCATTTTCAGCTGGTTTGTCCTTTTCCAGCTTCACTAAAAGGACAATTTATTTAATAATGAGATTTGTTTACGATTATGTCTTGTGAGTGCCCAGCTTCTGTGTTCCCTCAAGTACCCAGCACTACTCCTTACACTACGTCTACACGTTCTTGTCCTTTAAAGAAAAAAAGGCTAGAAATACCTTGGAGTCGAAGAAATTTAGGGAAAGTTTCCAAATAATTAGCCTGTTATCCACTGTTATGGCATGAAATCTTAAAGGTTTGCACTTTCATTGGTGAGGTTAGCGTTGCGACAAGGTTACGGGCTTGTTTCTGGTATACAGTCCATTATTTATCATTAATTTCTGCAGTATTTGATACCTCACGTGTAATTTCAGCTTTGCTGAACGCCAACTCTGTTTCTGGA
Organism: Trachelipus rathkii; assembly: GCA_015478945.1. Lineage (NCBI taxonomy): Eukaryota > Metazoa > Arthropoda > Malacostraca > Isopoda > Trachelipodidae > Trachelipus > Trachelipus rathkii. The sequence goes on along the minus strand of JABUQX010056362.1, from coordinate 12,061 downwards.
CCTAGACTTTGTTCTTAACAAAAAATCCACGTGTTTAAGAACTTTAATATAAAAAAAACTGTTTCCTCTCTCCTACTATCTCTATCTTTAAATTTCATTCAAAGAAGGATGTTGTTCATTTGTGTGCAGCTACTTTATCTATTTTTGTGTCACTAATTTTGAGTCATGAATTTTCTTTACATGTAGCTTTGTGTCACTTTAAAATCAGTAATAAAATTCTTGTTAAGTATATTTATCTACTAACACAACAGAAAGTTTTAAACACTTCGCCCACCTAGACATTTTTTACATTTGTGGATGCGGATGCGGATTTTAATGTCACATCCGCGCTGATGGGGATGAGGATGCGGATGCGAATAATAAGAAATTTTGTACCTCCACCATTTTAAAAACTACTCGACCAGGTCTATGGTTTCGTATCAAGCTCTACATTTTTAAATTACCCGACACAGAACCCCTTTATTAGAGTTATTATTATTAGTACTATATATATATATATATATATTATAATATATATTATATATATAATATATATATATATATATATATATATATATATATTATATATATATATATATATATTATAATAAGTTGGTTTATAAACCAAGTAAACTCCCAACTGTCTTAGTGACCCAAAAAACATTAAAAGTCAGGCATATTAATATATATATATATATTATATAAATAAATATAATATATATATATATATTATAATAATATATATATAAATATATACTATATGATTCATTCGAAGGATCTCCGTTAAGCTGCGAAGTAAATTTCAACTCATTTCTTTTTAAATATAGCGGTCGAGTGGCAACTATTACTTCTATTGAGTTCAAGAAAAATATTTAGGTTTCTTTAAGGCTAGCAATCTCTGTATATCGCAGCGACTCTAATAGCAGTCTATTTTTTTTTTTTTAAAATCCCAAAAAGAAAGAAAAGTTGATCTATAATAGGTACAAAAAAATATGATTTGCAGTATATATAAATATATTATATATATATATAAATAATATTATAATTATATAATAATATATAATATATATATATAATATATATATATAATAATATATATATTATATAGTATGTATATTATTTGCCTATTCAAAAAATTTCTGACCACGATCCGCCACTGATATAATATATATATATATATATATTCATATATATATATATATATTATATATTATTAATATATATTGTATATAGATATATTATATAAGTATTATAATATATATATTAGATCATATATATATAAATATATTAAATATATATATTAATATTATATATATATATATATATATAAATAATATATTAATATATATGTATGTATATATTATATATGTATAATAGATATATAATAATAAATATATATATATATATTATAAGATAATATATATATATTTATATATTATATAAATATAATTTATATATATATATATATATACATATATTATATATATTATATATATAATATATATAATATATATATATATATATATATATACTATATATATATAATATAATATATAATAACAGATAGATATATTATATTAGTAATTTATCAGATGTCAATTTTAAATCCGCGGGCATGCGTGATGCGGCATTGCGAGATGCGGATGTTGAAGCGGTAATTGTTCAGATTTTTACATCGCGGCAGATGATGCGGATTTTAATGGTCACATCATCGCTGATGGGGAGCGGATGCGGATCTGTCAGTACAAAATCATATATATATATATATAATATATATATATATATATAGTATATTAATATATATATATATATATAATATATATATAAGTATATATATAGAATATAATATTATAAATATATATATATAATATAATATATATATTGATCGATACCGTTGGATAAAGGACCCCATGTAAGAATAGAAGTATTCAGTTAAGAAAACAGTGGAAAAATTGCGACAGGAAGAAATTAGAATTAAATTTTAGAAAAATACTTCTCTTCAAAAATCCAGCTTTTATATGAATTGGAAATTTTTCGCAATATGAAATTAATTATTGTATGATTTTTAATTCATTTTAAGATAAATTAACTGGTAATTTTTGATTAATAAGTAGTATAAATTGTGACAGTAGATAAAAAGTACCTGTATATGTGCTTTTTGACTCTTGGAATGTGATGACATTTCTTGCTGTGTTTTACGAAAGAAGACCATTCTAGGATCTCAAGAGTTTCAGGTGCAACTTAGTAAATGAAGTGTTTCTAATTAAATTTTAACTACAAGTGTCGCAAAAAAACCAGGATAGAATACAGTAGTAGTAGGATCTCAAGAGTTTCAGGTGCAACTTAGTAAATGAAGTGTTTCTAATTAAATTTTAACTACAAGTGTTGCAAAAAAATCAGGATAGAATACAGTAGTAGTAGAATAAATAGGGAACTCTGCGAATGATAAGAGTGTCTTAAAGACAATTAGAGGGTATTTCATCAAGGAAAATATATTAAACAAGAAAGATTAAAGTGTAAAATTAAAGCAAAGGAACTCTAACAAGAGTATCTTAAGACAGAGAAATATCAAGGTTCCTTTGATTTTGATATAGGAATTGATTGCATCAAGTATATTATCAAAAAGAGAGTATTCAGGAACTATAAATTGATCATAATGAACTCTTGAAAGAAAGGATGTCTTCAAACAGGAAGGACAAAAACTTCATCACTAATCATAAATTCAACCAATAACATAGTTTACAACTTAAGTTTTATATGTGATTTTTGTTACGGGGTTGGAGCTTGAGTATTGGGAAGTGCCTCAGTTATGGCATCCCGTAAGCTGCAGCTTATTCAATTGAGAATAGACAGGAAGTAGAGTGGTAATAAGAGGAGTCAGAACTAAGGGAGAGGTAAGGGAGTAAAGACGATAGATGGGCAAAATGAGCTTATATGTAGTCTAGAGTGTGTAATAATGTGGAGAGGATAAATGAGATCTAAAAGGGAAAAGTGGGGTTAATGTTCGAGAAAAAAAAGGCTTTAATGTGCTAGGGTTGACCAGAAAAACAAAGGCTGAAATGATGAAGAGATGGTCTTTGGAAAATTCTAAGGGTATGATTTCGGCGTGAACGACAGAGTGAGGCGAGAAGGAGAATAGTATGAAGAAAGGGGTTGATAAGCTAAAAGTTTGCAAATAGGTTAATTCAAAATAATGTGGTGTAAAGTGAAAATGTTGGGAAATGTGGTTTTTATATCGCGTATGCACCATTTAACTGGAGCGAGAGAGGAGAGAGAAAGATTTGGAGTGAGTTGAATGAAGTTGGAAAGTGTCGGGGTTAAGATTAAAAAAATTGGTAATTAGGAATTGAATGCAGATGATGGAAGAGAGGAGCATGGGTAGGAATTATAGTCCATTTGAGGTTAGGAAAATGAATGCGAGAAAGTCTTTAGAGTTATGGTTGATAGCAAGATGATAGTTGGAATACTTGGTTCAAAGAAAAGTGAAAATCATAAGTATACATTGAAGAGTGAGATAACGGGGGGAGGGCGTTACTGGATTATGTGTGTATAAATAGATAGGATAGAGGCAGCATTACTGATATAAAATGTATTCAGAGGGCAGGTAGTGTTATCTGCAAATTGGTGTGTTGCTGTGTGGGATTCGTCGGCTTTTAGAGAAAAGAGAAAAAAAGAGGAAAATAGAAAGTCGAAAGGTGAAAATAGATGAGGACATTTGTAGAACGAAGTTAGAGAGTAGAGGATAGTGAGGACTAGAGGACGGAAATTAGGATGGAGAGGAGTGAAGAGATTTTAAAGAGACAATCGTGAAGACCAGAAGGTATAGCGAGTAAAAAAAGTGGGGAGCAGTAAAGAAATGAATATGTGATGAGGAGTGAAAGATGGTGAAAAAGAAAAAAGAGGTCTATGTGAATTGGTTGGGGAATAGGAGAAGGGAAAGCTGGAGGAATATAGAAGGGTTAGAGCGGAAGCAAAGAGGGCGGTGGAGAGCGAAAAGAAATGCAACAATGAACTGGTGAGAAAACTGAAGAAAATTGAAACAGGGTAGCAAGAATCTGGGATGAGATTCATAAAAAAATTTTAGTTAAATAAATGTTTAAATGATCAATTCATAATTTGGTAAACTTTTGGAAAGCTTTTACACAGCAGTAGGAATCATTTTAGAGGAATATTTGAAAGTATCTCTGGAAGAATTAGATCTATCCAAAGAATAGTTCAAGGACACTGTGGAGAGGAATTTATAATGGTAAAGAACATTCAGATAGGGGCGTTAGACTAAAGAAAAAAAAGCTAAAGTCCACATTAGATCAGTAGCCCTCAGAAGGGGTGTGAGTATGGAAATGTTACAAGATGGAGCCAGAGGTGAGCAATGGCCTGTCACATGTATATAATTTATGTTGAGGAAGAAGAGTTCACAGGACTGGGCAGGCATCTGTTGCTTCCCCTGTTAAGCGAAAGGGCAGATAGGATGAGTGTGAATATAGAGGTATTTGTACTTTTGAAGGTAGTAGGAAAAGTGTTATGGAGAATCCTAATTGAGGAGGTGAGCAACCATATATAACGAAGAGAGAATGGAGAAACAAGGAGATTTTAGGATCAGAAGGGTGGTGGATCAGGTATTCAACAATAAGAGCTCTGTGGGAGAAAGTATTAGAAAGGAAAGGGAAAGGTGTATCGGGTGTTTGTTAGATCTTGGAGAAAAAGCAGTATGATAGAGTGAAAGAGGGAAATATGGAGGTGTCTGAGACGATGGAGTAGGGGTAAATACCGGCTAAAGATATCTGGCGCCTTTCATAAGGAAAGCAGAATGTGTGTGAGAGTTTAGCCATGAGGTGAGAGTCAGATGTTTGGAGTGAGAAGGTTGAGCAGGATGTGTAATGTCACGGGCGTTTCAACTTATTTATGGAGAAGAAGGTTTGCAGAGGAATGCATGAGAGAGGGCCGAGAGGGGGAATTGATAGATAGGGGGATAGATGGAAGTGAACAATGTACTATTTGCGGATGATACTACCTTGGTGGCGAAGGATTCAGAAGGGCTGTAGTATTTGGTGGAGTTTGAGAGTGTGTGGACAAAAGGGTCTTAGGATAAATCCAGGTAAGATTAAAGTGGTAGTGTGAGGAGGGGAATCAGATGAGGTATGGGTTAGAATTAGAGTAGGAGGTAGAATTAGAAGAAGTAAAGGTTTTCAGATATTTCGGATGATAAGGGAGAGGAGGAGAAGGAAGAGATATACACAGAGTGTTAGAGAATGAATGAGATCATGAGTGTTTGAGGAATTATGAAGCGGGGGATTTATCACATAACTAGCAATAAGTATGTTGAAAAAATTTGATTTCCAGCCGTACTAAGGGTAAACATGGGGTTGAATGCTAGGTCCAAGAAGAAATTGAAGTGGTTGGAGATGAAAGGGTTGAGAGCGTATGCTGGGGTAGTAAAAAAGAGAGCGGATTGGAATAGGTAATAGAGAGAATGTAATGGAAGAATGTTGTGAGAAGAGCCAGAGTAGGAATTTAAGATGGTTTGGACATCGGACGAGACATGGAGGAGCAGCAGGGGTAGAGAGTTTGGAGCGAGGGGATAGGTACTGGAGAGATGGGAGCACCAAGAAAGAAAGGTGGATGGAATGAATAAAGAAAATGCTGGAGAAGAGGATGCGTAGATGAGGTAGCGGTGTTGCGAGAGATAGAAGAAGAGGAGATTGGTGAGGCGAGACTGAAGGAATATGTATTAGCGCACTTACCACTACCCGCTAAGAACGCGAATAAGTTAGTATAATAATAAAATAATAATAATAATATATATAGATATAATAATATTATATATATAATATATATCTATATATATATAGATATATATATGAATATATTATTACATATATATATATTTAATATAGATTTAATATATTATATATATAATATCATATAATATATATATACGTATAATATATATATATATATGATATATATATATTATATAATACATATAATATATATATATATATATATATACTATATATATAATATATATATATTTATATAATATATATATATATATATATATATAAATATAATAATATATATATATAGATATATATAATTATATATATATATAATATATATAATAAATATTATATATATAATATATATTATATATATATTAATATATATATATACTATATAATATAGCGACTTCTCCTCTTCAATAAGTTTAAAGGTTACCCGATGCGGACGAGGACCCAACTCGCTTTGATCCCACAACCACTCTCCCCAACCTCCACCGCATCAAAAAAATAACACAAAAATTATGCTCTAACTTTGAAGTCATAATCTAATACTCAAAAATTACGTATAGAGTAAATAAGCTTCAAAATAAAAGTTTTGTCTCCTTCATGCCCAGAAGTCGCATACGTCTCTCATCGTAAATGAAGACCAAGCTGAGCTAAAATAAACTGTTCACTTGCAACACTACTCGGAGCGCAACTAAGATAAATACGAGCAATTTTCACTAAAGTGCATATTCTTCCTTCTTTCCAACACTTCATACGTTTTCCTTCTCGCTTTACCTCTTTTCTTATAATATTTTTTATTTCTGTCCACTGATTCATTAATTATCAGTCACATACTTCATCATTACTACTGGAGGCAAGAATTATGCTATTGTCTCCTTTAATGATTTGCTTGCACCACTTGGTGCTGGTTATCCTCTCATTTTTTTTCGCTTTATTTGTGGCTCCTCGATGCCACCTTTATTCTCATAAGTAAACTTTTCGCAAAGTTTAGCAATGGATAATTTTACTTGCTCCGTTATTTGGCAAGAAGAAAAAAACTTCCCTTTATATCTAGGGTCAAGATAAGTTGCAATACTGTACATATCATCTGTTTCAATTCCCATAAATTTATTGTTAATTTCATCTTTTATAATTTCAGTCATAATATTTATTACTTCTCTTTGCTCTTCGGAGCATTCATCAGAGGAGGATGAGGGTTCATTTACATGAGAAACCTCTGTAGCAAAATTTGATGCAAGATTAACTTTAAGGCCCACTATGTGAGGTATGATGTCACCAATAGTTGAAGTCGAT
>JABUQX010056361.1:0-25104 GCA_015478945.1 Trachelipus rathkii | reverse complement strand
CCTCAACCCCACCTCCCTGAATAGGGCTCGTGCCCGTGAGTAATAATATTACTGTAATTTAATATTATTATTAATATATCTATATATTATATTTATATATTATAATATTTATATAACTTATTTATATTATATATATCTATATATATATACAATATGTGGTGTCGGGCGGGGCTAGCTCAGCCCCACTGAGTGGAATCCTGGAGCCCCTCGCGGGAAAGAAACGCCACTTTCATCATGAAAACGCTTCAACTCTTCAACATTAAACATCCCTCTATTATTGAAGGTGGTCCTCAAGACAACTACTTACCCTCCCTTCCATTGGTTACCCTGGCAGCAGTGACATGTTTGCAAAGCAGCTGAGACAAAACAATCGCAAGCAACCAGTCAAACAAGTTTCTTCTACTGGGACACTACTCTGCTTCGGTAATCCGTTGCCGCCTGAACCGTGCATTCTCACGTAGCAGGTGCGGCGACCAACTGACGTAGGTCACGAGTGGTCAGCAAGCCTTCTCAGAAAACCCTTAATGTGATGCACACCTTCTACTCTCATCTGCAAGGCTACTCGCTCTTACTAACCGACGTCTCCTTCAGGTCCGGAGAGCGGAGTGTGTCGCGGCATTGTTCACTTGGGGGGAGTTCTGCTGGCCGTCTGGGCAGGAGTGCTAGCCGCACTGATGACTCACTGAGCCCTCCGGGAGAACAACCACTTTATGACACACCGGCTTCAACTCCTTCAACAAATCAAACATCATCCCGTCTATTGAAGGATGGTTCCAAGAAACTACTTACCTCCCTTCAACATTGGTGACCCTGGCAGGTGTGACATGTGATAAGTGGAGTCGGGCACAACGACATGCGCAAGCCATCATCATCAGTTTCTTGCTACTGGACGCTGCCTCTGTTACGATCGCTCCTGTGAAGCCTTCCCTACTATGCTTTTCTCACTGCCAGACTGCGAGACCAACTGACACGTACACAGATCAGAGTGCGTCGAAGCCTTCTCGTGACCTTAATGAGTGCACACCTGACTTCACTGCCAGTACTCGCTTACTAACCGAACGATCTCCTTCCAGGTAGGACGAGTCGGAGATATCGCTCCGCGGCATTGTCACTGGGTGAGTCTCTGTCGGCGTTGGGGCAGGAGACTGCTGCCCCATGCAAGGAAGGACTCCTTTAAGCAGCTCCGGGGAAGACGCCACTTTATCTGAACACCTTCAACTCTTCAACTCAAACATCCCTGCTTGAAGGTGCAAGTTCTCTCAAGCCACTACCTTATTCCTTTCAGTATCTAGTATATATTATATATATATCTATTTTTAATATATATCATATTATATATATATATATATATATTCTTATATTCTTATTAGATATATTTACTATATATAATATATATATATCCAATATTAATATTTATATATCATATATATATTTATATATATATATCATTATATATATATATATATATATATTATTATTATATTATATATATTATATATATATTATATATACTATAATCTATATATACTTATATGGGCGATGTGAGAAATGATAAATGAGGAATGAACGCATTAGGGAGATTGTAGTTGGTAGTGAAGCAAAGGAAGCCAAATGGAGAGAATTAAATGAGTACATTGATATGGTTTGTCATGAAGGGAATGTTATGATAGTCGGTTTGCGTTAAGAGAGATGAAGTATTGGGGTGGTTGAGGTGTGGTGGGAATCGACGCTGGAAGCCGAAGACAAAAGTCGGCTTGGCACAGTAAAGGAAAGCTGAAGGAAGAGAATGGTTGAGTTTGACAGAGGCGAGAAGAAATGTGGACAACATGGTGAGTGAATGACGGGGTTTTGTCGAGGGGGTTATGGTTATGGCGCTTTGCCGCAGGGGATGAACGAACATTGACCGAAGCATGCCGACAGTGCAGTGTCCATCGCAGTCGTTCTGAAACTGCGGGTAGATTTATTCTGACTGCGCCGAAGTTTCCACCTTAAGGCTATAAGGGAGACGGCTCAAAAGGCGCAACTTTGTTATTGCGCGTCATGTTCTTCTACTACTTTTTCTATTCACTGTGATGTATGTGACGATCTACCCAATACTGCATGGGGATAGGAGGAGTTGAAGAAGAAGATGAATATTATATATATATTTATATATTATAATTAATATATTAATATATATTATATATCATAATATTTATATATATGATAATAACTATTATTATATTTATAATATATATATTATATATATAATAATACTTATTTATATATATGAAGTGCAAGAGTGGTGGGTGTGTTATTTCTTTATTGCCTGCCCATTCCACGTGTAGAGTCGTTTCTCACCAATTCTGTCTAAATCCTGCGGTCTCTCTTGCAGGCGGAGGAAAAGCTCGGTCTTACGTCCTAATACACGGCGGAAGAGACTAGGCCTCTTCTGCTCAGGCGGGAGCTGTCCTCGTCTATGCAGGGTGGAAGAGTACGGCCTCTTCTGCAGGCGAGAAGCTCGACTCGCTTATGCAGGCCAGAAGAGCTCTTGCCTCTTTTAGGCGGAACAACGCTTCGGCCTCGTTAACACTTGCAAATAAAACAGAAGACGCTCAGGGCCTCTTTCGCAGGCGGAGGAAAAAGCTTGACTCGTCCTAGCAATGGAAAGGCTCTCGGGCTTCTTTGTAGCCAGAGAGAGGGAAAGCCGGCTTCTATATGATAAGCCGAAGAGGGAAAAGCCAGGAACTTCTTTGAATTAAACAGAGAGGGAAAGCAGCTCCTTTGTAAGACCAGATGGGGGGAGAGACGGACGATGGAGAGGCCTCCTTGGATAGGCTCATAGGCATCTTTCTTACAGCATCAGGGGTGAGCCTAGCTGGATCTGCTTATTGCTAGGCTGTCATAGGTTGTTACGTTCCTCCTTCTGGGATCGCTGCTGCTGCGTTTTCCGTCGGGTCCTCTGGGATCGCCTTGTCAGTAGTTATCTTTGAAGTCTCTCTCTCTCTCTCTCTCTGTCTCTCTCTCTCTCTCTCTCTCTCTCTCCGTCTCTCTCTCTCTCTCTCTCTCTCTCTCTTCTCCTCTCTTCCATAAGGTGAAATGAAAACTCGAATTTAGTTTTCAGATGGAATATTTTATTGAAAAACTCTTTCAGTTATATTTACACATACAGTTATATTTACACATACAGTTAAAACAGGTACTGAATCAAAAGAAAAATTTAAAACGAAAATACAATTTTTTTATCGAATAATATCTTTTCTGCTGCGGTCTTTGAGATCAACCTACCATGACAAAGATATACTTAACGTTGAAGAGGTGCAGCGGCTTAAAAAACTAGAATCACTAGTGGCCTGGGGTGCTGTTGAGACCTACCTGTAACTCAGTTGAGGGACAGCAGCGTTCGGGAAGGCGCTAATTGGTAACTCTAAAGAGCTGTGACAAACTTAGCCAGCCGACAAAATGGAAGAATTTACCTCAAGATGAGCACGCGAGGCCTTGGATCCTGGACAGATCTTTTCGGATGATTAATGGACAAAGAAAGTGTAATCTGCGAATAGGGACCATAAACATTAGCACAATGGAGGGTACAGAGGAAGTGGTAGTGTGATGAAGGAACGAAAGCTGGACACATTATGAGTTTGCAAAATAAGACTTAGAAGGAAGGAGAGCAGTATATTATATGAAGATTGCGAAATGCAGAGTGACTGTTATACAGATACCGGAATTGTCAGGCAGAATTGAGGAGATGAAAATAAAAAATTTGAAAATGATATCAATAGCACTAAAGTTAGAGGATATGAGAGTCTGTATAATAGAGACAGGGCAGGTGCTCTAACCTCTGCGCCTGGTGAGATAGGTGAAAGCGTATATATTTTCTTGCAAAGAGAAGTGCATACAACACACAGCAACTAGCGGAAATACCTGTACCTCACCTAATCAATTCTAAAAGTCGATCTCCAGCTGAGTGTAATCCTAGTCTTGAAATGAGATGAACTTAAACTTAATGTCTTAGAAAATTGTTTCAAGAAATTATACTCTGAAGAAAAAGTATCAACTTTTTTTATTATATATTTCCAAGGAAAGTAGAAAAAGATTCTTTAATTAAAACCAACTTCCATTTGTTAAATATTACAAACAATATTATGCAAGTGCAATAGTACGAAAGGAATACAAATTAATAGGCCTTTTGGCTCTAAATTATACAGAGCTCTACATTACGATTACATGTTTAATAGAGCGTTTATATAATTAATTATATACTGTATATATTTATATATAATATTCTATATATATATATATACATTTATATATCATCTTATTAATATATATATATATATATAATATATATATATTTAATATATATATATGCGTGCGCGTGTGTGTTGTGTGGTGTGTGTGTGTGGTGTCGTGTGTGTGTGTGTGTGTGTGTGGTGTGTGGTTGTGTTATGGTGTGATTGTTAGTTTGCTATCACTCGTGATGTGGATAAGTTTTAGATAGCTGAGTATTTCATTTTCGGCGAAAAGGAGGAGAACGAGACTGTGGCTTCTCTTTCCTCTTCATCTTCTTCTCTGTCACTTCGATCTATCATGCTTCTTTTTCGGTTGTCAATCAGGATGAGCAGCGTCTTCTTCGCTGAATTTACATCTGCTCCTGGACCAGTAAGTCTGGGATCGGGTGAGCGGTTGGCTGCGGAGCACAGGGAATCCACGGGACTCTGTATTGAAACCGCCTTCGTCAGGCAACGCTAATTTGAGGTCGTCGTTTTCTTCGCGGTGGGAAGTTAAATCTAAAAATACGTAACATTTTAAAAGCATATATTTGATACAATTATTCACCATATTATGAATATTAATTATTGTTTCTATAGTAGTATTATTTTATTCATTATTATTATTATTATTATTGTTATTTATTATTGATTATTATTATTATTATTTTTTATTATTATTATTATTATTTTATCTGATTAATTATTTATTATTCTTATTATTATTTTATCATATGTATTTATTATATAACATTTGCAACGCATTTATTTTTAAAAAAATTACAACAAGATGCAAAAATATCTTTAATTTTTGAGCATTAATTTATTACTCATCACTTAGTCCTCGATTTATTTATGTATTCAAGTGTCAAATTTCCATTTTATTTTCAATATCCATAATACATTTTATTTTTAATCTAAACCAATCTTAAGTATTATTTGCATGGTCCTGCAACAAAAAATACGATGGGAGCACACCAGAACACAAGCACACACACATACACCCAAAAAAACTCCCCCAGGAAGTTCATGGCCTTCTAAGGAAAACCCGACCTGTCAGCTGGGACCATTTGAGAAAGGTCTTTGGAATACACGGCCCTAACGCCTAAATCCGCTGGCTGGACAGACTATCACGGAGCCGGATGTTTTCCCTATAGCAAAGGCACGCTTACCCTGCACTCCATTAACGCTTGAGGTGACGAAAGCTAGAAGTAATAGAGAATAGCTCACTTCTTCTCGCTCCATCCAGTCTTCGCCTGGTCTCTCGGTTGTCTAGGCGAGGTGCTCTCCCTGAGCTAGTGAGCGCTCGTACACACAACACACACACAAATGCTATATATAGATATATATAATTATATTAATATATATAATATTATTTATATATATATATATATATAATATATACTTTATTATGATATTATATCATATTTATATATACTATATATATATATATTATTAATATATATATTATATATCATTTTCTTCCTAGGTATTACTACTACTACAAACGAACGGATTTAGTGGTTCGACATAGAGTTATTTTTAAAACGGAAATGTGGGAGTCTATACCCTTTGACCTTATGAACTTTCCGGTTTTCGTTGCTTCTACAAATTCTTTCTTCTCTGTAATATGGAAGAAATCCCCTTTAAGTGAAGTGTTGCACTACTCTTCTTACATTACGTCTACTACGTCCTAGTTGAGGAGTGAGCAGCTAATTAGTATGTCATTACCTTTCGCAAGTTTCACCTATTCCCTCTGCCAGCTTTTAACCCAGACTTAATCTACTATGCTCATTCTACGAAGTTAATCAGTTAGTTACCGGTTTCTTCGCAAAGTCTTTGTCTTCTTTTATGTATGCTCCACGTCTTTTATTTGTCATACTTTCAAATACCCGTTATCTCGGGACACGGTGTCCTCTTTGGTTTGGTGTCTCGATATGGAAATATATGTACCGTACTCTGGTGGATTTCCTGTGTGTGTGCGGTTGTCGCTATTAGGAGAGACATAAAAGTAATACACTATAACTATACAAGTTTATGTTTATGCATACTTACGACCACAGAGTCCTTGTTGCCATTGGATTTTCCATTCAACATTAGAGTGTTCACTGACTCTGGAACGAACCATTTGGCCTCTCTGTCCTCAATCGGAAGGAAATTAACTCGCCTCTCCCATCCCTGTCGTTCATCCTTCAAAGTTTTCACATAACTGTACTTTCAAAACCTTTATCATGATCATGATCATGGAAATTACACTTTGCAACCACACCCAAATGATACTGGACGAGCTGTTGGAGACAGTAGAGTGTAGCAGACTTATGCTGAATAGAATAAATATCCCAATATAAATTGTAATGTGAACTGTACTAGTAATATTGCAAGGAAGGATCAAGACTGAACAAATATGACCAAAATAAATCGACTGCATTATCATTTGATCAAAAAGTTATTGCAACTTCTGATTCGATTTCGTCTTTACTTAAGTTTAATAAGTAGATAGATTATCACTGTAATTGGGAAAATCGTTATTTTTTCGATATAGATCGATGTTTCCTCTTATTTTCCCTCCCCTCAATTTAGCTATTAGTCTGACACATTTTAATTAATAATATCTTTGCTATTTTTTTTAAAAAAAACCCCCCTTTATTTTTATCTCATTTATATATTATATATATATTATAATTTTATAATATATTATTTATATATAATATGATATATATATATATACTTAGTTATATGTGTAATTCCTGAACATTATATATATTGAAGGTTATGAATTACCAAACTTTAACAGGAGGAAGAAGGCTCAACTACACTTTCCCCAAAAAGAATGTGATTACTGTAGTAGCGTATTTTTATTATACATACTATACTTATTATATATATATATATATATATATATATATATTATATATATAATATATATATATATATATATATCTTTATATTTAGTTACTTACTTTGGCAACGTTTCTTCTTTCTTACACATGGGTAGAAAAATTATGATTAGCATCTATTACTGAAAAGATACGTTCCCATAGGCCGTGTGTTGATAAGTTATCTATTGCAACTACCATTATTATAGTATATATATATTATATATATATATATATACTAGTCTACTATTATAATATATAATATTAGTATTATATATATCTATAGTATAATATATACTATATTATCAAAAGATGTTAAATATTGCATTAATCGCAATTAACCTAAATATATTATTATGTATTATATATATTTATATTATATATATAATATAATAGATATATATATATATTATTACTTAGGAACAGAACTATATTAATATACTTATTATATTATATAGATAATAGTTATATATATATATATATATATATTATAATTTATTATATATATTATATATTTTAAATATATAGTATATATATATATATAAATAATATATTTAATATTAATATAAAACCTTGCACACAAATACTCACAAGTTTCATTTTGATGATTGGTAATTGTGAGATAGCAGTATAAAACTGTGATAAAAGCTATTGATCATCATCGTATATACAAACTCTCTCGTAATTTGACATTGCACTTTCTGCATATTAATTCTGATTCTTGCGACATGAACAGAGATCCTTTCCATTTTTGACGAAAGTTGAATTTTACAAATTTAAATTATTTTCTAAGGCTAAAGTTATATTCGTATTCTAAAAAAATTAATTGTGAGAGTGAATGTATTTTGGATATAGGTTTGTTTACAGCGGTGCTTCTCCCCAACATTAGAAACTGGATTTGTTAAATAGTGGTTTCCACTGAGCAAAGAAGGAAAAACGTAGTTTGCAAATGACAGTTAATATTAATAATATCGACCCTTAATACTTTACAGTTTGTCTTTTCAACCAAGATCAATCATACATGTTTAATAAAACGCTGTCCGATACAAGCGTAATGTTAAATAAATTTTTTTTCATACACTTAAAGTCTTAACAAGTGTGAATTTTGGCGCATACCTTATTATATAATATATATATATATGTATATATATCTACGTATATATATGTAGGTACTTATATATATTATATATATAATATATATATATATATATTATATTCTTATGCAAAATGAATATAAACAGTTGAGGCATTAGAGAAGATTGATTAAAATGAGGGAATGAACTCATTAGGGAGTTGTGTGGTTTGGAAGATAGGAGTAATTGAGAGAATAAATGAGAACAGTACTCTTGTATGGTTTTGGTTCAATATTGAAAGATGGGCATGATTAGTCGGTTGGCTTATGCGGTGCTATAGTGGTGAGTGTGCTGGGTTACGACCGGCTTGAAGACCGAAGGAAAAGTGGATTGAAGCCAGTAAAGGAATGCCTGAGGAGACAGCAATTGTGAGTTTAGAGACGGTGAGAAGAAATGTAGCATAACAGAGAACGTGATGCGGGGTTTTTTTGAAAGGGGGTGGTTGTGGGCTTTTGCCCAGGGTATGAACCACACACATTGACGAGATACACCGTGAGGGTCGTCGCAGTCTCGTGAAACCCTTGGTTGGATTTTTCTGACTGCGGAGCCTCACTTAGGTATAAGGGGACGGTTAAAAGGGGGGCTTTGTTATTCGACTGCGTCATGCTCTTCTAATGTATTTTCTGTTCCTGTGTATGTTGGGCACCTCACCGCCCCAATCTGGTAATGGAGGAAGACAATGAAGAATATACTAGTATTATATATATATATATATATATAGAGTTATATATATATATATATATATTATATATCTTTATATATATATATTATATATTTTTATCATATATTTACAATTTCTTATGCATGCTTATAAGGATATAATATGATATTAGATCTGAAAATTATATATCCAAGTCTGTGGTTCCATATATTATAGTATAATAATATTTATATATATATAATATATAATAAATATATATATATTATATATATATATATATTACCCTCGGTAGTTGCATGTTTTAACAATCGTTAAAATAGGAAATTTATTGACTGCATAACTTTTTTTCAGTGTCATTTCTCGAGTTTTTCTAAAGGTTTTCTTCAATACAATTCATTTAAAACATTTCATTTACGTTTCTTGAAAATAGGAAACGGTGCACCTCTGGTATTATTTTGACTACCTTCTCCATAGACAAATGTTATAGTTATGAACTTTGGCGACTTCATAACTTTTTTCAAGGATTGTCTTTCACGTGTTTTATTATATGCTAGTTAATTATTTATTACAGTTCTTTTTCAAACATGTCATATAAATTTTTTTTTTCATATTCTAAATGCCCAGGGCCTACCAAATTCCACCAGAAATGAGAAAATTTCGGAAGCAAGGTCAATTTAAAGGCCGATATGCCCCGATATATGTCATCTGAAAATGTTCAAGGAAGTTGGAGAAATAGAAGGAATGTGTTCCAGACTTTACTAATGGAGTACATGTAAAAATGAGCATAGAGGTCAAGTCTGCGGTCAGATTGTTGGACAGAGAAAGGATAAACGTTCCTCAATGGAGCAGATATACGACAGAAGATTTCAGTAGAGCAGTATCTTTGTACTAGAATTATTATGAGGAAGTGATGCAACAGTTCGCTGATCAGAAAGAGACACTGGAGAGAGTTCTTGAGAGCTTGAGAGTTGTGGAGACGAAAAGTCCTAGAATCCACTTTCTTAAGACCAACTGTGTGAGATGAATCACTCCATATGTGTTAGACCTACTCCATACAGTTGATGAACTTGTTTAGAAAGAGCAATCTTCCACGCAACTATAACATCTTCGAAAACATGAATAATAGAATAATAGCATAATTAAGCTTTCATATGTCCTTAAACTTTTGGGGTTTCCTTTTATCGTGATTCACATTATTGCTTTTTCTAAAGAAACTTATAAAGAGGTCGGGTGTTCTGAGGCGCTCTCGGAACTTCACAAAACCCAAGTGGAATTCACTTTATAAGGGTGTCATTCTGGGGGGGGGGGGGTTCGATATTGACAGCTCGCCTTGAGAAGGTGGAGTCTAGGAGTTTTCTACTTATCAACTCTCATCTGCTCTCACTAGCTCTCCCAAGTCTCTTCATGCTCGTTGAACAGATGCATCACTCTCTTTATACTATGGATAATTTCAATGGATTAGTACTGCTCTTCTGAAATCTCCAGTGGGATACCTCTTCCAATAAGGAGAGCACGGGTGATTCATCTTTTCTTGAACAGTCTTGGGTCAGGGAGTTGGAGAGAGAAGGATGAGATTGTGTCGAAGCACGGGTCATTCGGGTTTTTCTCAAAGTAGGAGATGCGGGATTATAAGAGATCTTAAAAGAAAAACGATCGCTGTAGTAGTGTTAGAAAAAGGATAACACTGCAGCAGTTCAAAGCTCAAAAAAAAAAGATTAGATAGTCAGTAAGAGTTATAAAATTAATATTGGGAAACCATTTATTCCTCCCTTCATGGAAAGGGCGAATGACACTCCTTTTACAACGCTAGGAACTAGGGTAGTATGAAGAATTTCTGAAGGTTCTTGGGAACACTCAACTACTTTCTATACTTGTTTAGTGAAAGAAACAATGTAATTTTTACACAAAAGATCACCAAAAAAAATTTAAGGACAAACGCAGGTTTGAGTTATATAATTTGAGCTATATGAGCTGTATGATAGAAGATATACTGAGTAGAAAAGTTAAGGGAACCGAATTTTTGTGGTTTGGATACAACTGTTTTCTTTGTCTCAATAGGAAATACGAGAGAAATCAGTAGTGAGTTGATCCAAGATCACTGTACCAGAATCATTTTTTGAGTGGAATGAATTTCGAAATTAAAAAAAAATGTAATCATATAAAGCAATTTTCATAGGAATGGATAATTGATATGATGTGACATCTGGAAAGAGGTTACACAGTTTAAAAAAGTTAGGCTATGTCGAATAGATAGATGAAGAGACCTGAGTTTTTGTAGGTGTTGAAGACCATTGTTTTCTCTCTTTCCTTGTTTTAATTAGAATTTGTCACGCTATAAAAGTTATGCAATATAGTAAAATATCTATTATATAATTATATATAAATTTGTATTATGTCCATGTAAGGTACTACCATATTAATTATTGTTAATATATATATATATATACTATATATATATAAGTTCATTGACTCCAAGGTTCCCGAGTTAAAACAGATATGTGGCAAAGCAAAGATCGTTAAAAGGCATTGAAAAGTCCCCTCCCTACCCACATCTCGGCCAGTGTATTGAACTATAGATAGAATAAATAAAATGATAGAAAGTGGGTAAGAGATAGAACGTCACTATTAACAGATTTAAGGGATGAGCAGTGGTCTTCTTCAACATCTATTATAGAGAATAGGAAATCTAAGAAAATTTTAAAGAAAGATGGATAGAAATCGAAAATGGAATATATAAAATTGAAAACTTTGTGACCGACTCTATCTAAAACTGTCCGTATGTTCAGAGCCACTGCGATGACATATCAAAAGTTGAAGAGCAGTAAGGCAGGAAACCAGTGTGAAATGTAAAATAAAGATTCTCTAGTATGATCTCTCTAATGCATACATGCTACTTTCTGTCCTTCTGAGTAAAACTAGGCTAATTTCAAGTAGATTCTAATCTCTTTTGGAATTGACAAATGTTTATAACATTCGACAAACATTTGTGATTTTATTAGTTTGGAGATTAGTTGTAGAGGTTGATCTCTGGAAGGAGTTCTACCTTTTTTTGTATAGGTTGAATGTGCCCAAATTTCCATTTGAAGGATGCAAACTTAGAACCACAAGTTTTGATAACCGCAGGAGGAATATGATCAGAATATTATTACACATTTCTTAAGTATTATAGTTTACGAGAAAGTTTAAATATATCTTTGAGAAGAAATCTACCACTTTATCCATATATCATCTACAGTGAAATTAGAAGCAAGGTTGAGCAAAGAGTTCAATCCTAGGAAAGATTCCCGTTGGGTAAAAGAAATGAGGGATTGAGAAGAAACAAATTTAAGAAATTGACATGGATCCCTAGATTGATGATTTTCAATAAAGAAGAAGACGGGGTACGGTCATCTATTCTAGAATTTATGTATTTGGAAAATTTAGGATACCGTAGTCGAAAGACTTAGGAGATAAATAAAATACATGAGGTAGTAAATTCCGAAAATTCGTAATTAGCAACACGAGAAGAGAAAAAGTGGTTGCGCACATGCGTAAAACAACCACCTTTGGAGGAAATTGAAGATGGAGACAGTCAGAGGAACATAGTAAGGCGTACTGTCAGAGTGCTCAGATACCTGAGTTTTTCGGTTAAAGATTTTAAGTCTTTAATTGTTAAGAAATAATAGAATAATAAAATAAAGTAATTAACTTATAAGTAAATAAAAACAGTTTTCAGGTATTAAAAGTTTATTTAAGAAATAAATAATTTAAGGTTTTACTTCAAACACATTCAACTTAATAATGATATAATAAGTAATATATTTTAGAAGGAATATGTTTGACTGGGTTTAGGTGGTGAAACTTCAAAATTATTTAGATTCATTCACAATTGGCCACTACACTAAACTTTTGGGTATAGATACAGGCTAAGTGGTTGAGTCTAAAGCAATGATTGGAGATGAATAAAAAATGCTTTGAAAACTGCAAATAATTTATTAAATTAATTAGATTTTAAAATAAATATCTATGTTATACTATCTTTTAGAATGAATAAGTTTGACTTGGTACAGGTGGTGGAGCTGCATATGCAGACGCTGGAGCTACTGCTTTGGCGGCTTCAGCATCTTCACGGGCAGCCTTTGCTATTTGATAGAGAAAGAATTGTGGGATAAGGTGGGAGAATGCTGGAGCGACTGGGATCCATGGAGATTCGGGTTGTTGGCCATCTTCATTGGCTACAAATTTAAGCTGAAATGATTCCCCCAGAAGGGAAAGTAAATCAGAAATAAGAAATATGAATTTAAGTACAAAATACACATTTAAAACCTCATAGAATTTCAAATTAAAAATACTTATAAATTTTATTTATTTTGAGAAAATTACTTCTTAGCACAAATAAAAGCAAAAAAATAAATAAATAAATAAATATATTGCAAATCACTGAAGAATTCCTCAAAAGTTTAAAAATGTTCTGGTAAATCACTAAAAAGAAGGTTCTGGTTTATTACTGTTAAATCACAGATTAAATTATGAGGGTACCATAAGACCTACGAGAAAGATCCTGTCTGTTCAGTAGGATTCTCTCCAGCTCCTGTAGAACTTCCTGATTCAGATCTAAATATTCCACCTTCGGTCTCAATATCAAAATAGTATTTTCCATCTTCGGGGTTTATTCTGTCATATCTCAAGATTGCAGGGACTGGAGGAGGTGCTGGAGCCGGAGCTGGTGCCAGAGCTGGTGGCGGAGCTGGTGCTCCCGTGGGAGAGCTCGATACGTCGAACTAGACAAGACAGCAGACAATAAACCAAAGAAGATGACCTTCTAAAGTTAGTATAAAAATAGTAATGAGCTGCCAAAATTTAAATAACCGGCCCTCTGCTTAGTCCTAAAAGTTAACATCCTGTTCGCTTTCTTGAAAAAAAATTTAAACTACCTGTTCACGCGAACCGGTGCGAATCGGCGCGAACTGGCGCAAACCGGTGCGAATCGACGCGAACCGGTGCGAATCGACGCGAACCTTTGTGTACCTGTGCGTACCGGTGCGTACCGGTGCGAACAGGCTCCAGCTCACCACTGAGTAAAAGTAAATCTAAAACACATTAAAAAAATAAAAGGAATCTATTATAATTTTAAAAGATGAAAATTATGATAAAATATTATAAAAATTATAATAAAATTATAATAAAATTAAAATTTATTATATAACAGTAGAAAACTAATAAAAATATTCGCTAAAAAAAATAAGAAAATTATTTATTTAATTAAATAATAGGAATAATAATTAAAATTTGTTAAAACCAAAAAAAAATGTTCGAAGAAACTTGTAATCGGAAAATAAAATTTTTAATAATAATAATAATAATTAATTATAATAATAATAAAATTAAATAATCTAAATAATAATATATAATAATATTAATAATTATAATAAATAATTAAATAATAATAATAATAGTCTAATATATAATAAATAATTTAATTAATTCGAGATAAATAGATACATAATAATTTAAAATATATGAGTGTAAATAAGATAAGAGTAATTATTCTATTAATAAAATAACATCATAATAGACATAATTTAAATTACTATATGAGACTAACTTAATATATTAAATGAATAGAGAATATAATAATAAATGAAATGAAAGACAAAATAATAATATATATATCACATGACACAAGCACTACTACAACAGGCAAATCAACAAATGTAAAAAAAAAAAGATAAACCATACGAATTAAAGAAATAAAATAACTGAGCGAATACTAATAAAATAATCACAGTTAATCGAACTGAATTAATAGAATGAAATAATAAATAATAATATAAAAATAATAATAATAATAAATAAATAATAATAATAATAATAATACTAATGAAATAATTATAAATATTAGATAAATAATAATATAATAATAATAGTAATAATAATAGTAATAAGATAATAATAATAATTATGCATAAATAATATTAATAACTAATTTTAATAATATAGGATAATAATTTAATAATAAATAATAATAATATAATAAAAATATTTTAATGAAATTAAAAATAAATAATAAGATTAAGAATAACTTAGAAACTTAACATTTTAATTAAATAAATAAAATAATGAACAAAATGATATTATGAATAATATAATGATATAATTATAATCAATAACATAATATAAAATAATATAATCTTTTGATAGCTAATATAAAACTCTTTATAATAATAAATAATAATTAAATAAATCATACATATTTCATCCCACATAGTATTATAATAAACGAATAAAGATGAATAAATTAAAGTGGGAAATAAATTGACTAATAAATATATAAAATTTAGAAAAATTATATGATGAATAATAACAACTCATAAATAATTACTAAGAAATGACATAAATAATGAGAATAATATAGAAACAATAATAATAATAATAAGATAAATAATAAATAAAGAATTCAATAATAATGAAGTAATGAAATAGAATAATAAATATTATAACGATGATAATAGTATAAATAATAATAATAAGATAATATAAGTAATAAGAATAACTTGAAAATTGAATAAGAAAAATAATTAAAAATAATGCAATAATAAGTAATAATAATAAAATAAATGATGATAATATAATCAATAATAATAGATTACACTGATTCATAGAAAATAAACCTGCTTGCAGAGAATCATAACAAAATAATTTTAAAGTTAAAATCTATAAAAAAAAATATAAAAATTAATATATATAATATTATATTATATTATATATAGTAATATAATAAAATAAACTAGATAGAGAGTAAGTAAGAATAAATATAGAACTATATAATATTATATATATATATATAGTAAATATTAGTTAATAAAGAGGCTGAAATGAGTAAACATATAGTAAAAGTAGATAATATTATTATAATGCGTTCGTAAGTGCAATATAAGATATAAATACAACCAATACTGGTACAAAACCACGAAGCAATAATACTCTAGGTAAGCTAAATAGGACATATAATATTATAAGTAGTACGGAAATAAAAAAAGCACTTGGTATTATTAGGGAAATAGAAATAGAAGTTTTTCTAGAATAACACAACATACACATATGATGAGTGGGGACAAACGCCCTCAGCCTCACCGACGGGCACCGGCCGTATGGATGACAAAGAGGACAGGATACTAATAGCGCTAGGGACAACCTATACGTCAACTAGAGTAAATAGTTAGTAACATAAAGTGTCGAAGACTAAAAGTATTAAACCAAAAAAGACTAAATAAGTGTACCGACTAAAAGACCATTCCCATGCAGTCGGATACGTAGTCAATTACATATAATAACGGTAATACCTACCAGGGTAAGCAGTCGCGTCTCACAATAATAACATGACTCGTACTAACCTCAGTGGCTAAAGATAAGAATCAGTACGAGACTAATACACCAACCAAATGTCCAAAGTGTGATAGTTCAGTAAACAAGAGCCAAGTCGAAAAACACAGCTGACTCAATAAGACCTCCGTATCAATAATAAAACATGCGACACTACTCAAAATAAACCTACATAACATCTAGCTACTAAAAACCTAAAATTAAGAAAAGTAGCGGCCTCAACTCAAAACATACTCAGATAATGGTGACAAACACCTCCATCAATTAATATATAGCCAACTATATTAATTACTATATAACTCACAGAGTATATATAAGAAATCACTAAGAGCTATAACTCCTAGTGCAACAGTCATCGAATTAAATACGTAATTATACTCTACCTAGAAATTAACAACCCCGACTCAGCATATAGATGACTGACGAACGTAGTTGATACCACATAAGACTAATCACCCTACTAGTTACAACTCAGAAGACTGGATGAAGACCTAAGGACAATAAACTCAAAACTGCACCGTAGAAGCAGAACATGAACTATGATTAACCTATGTGAGAAATAAATACGTATCAATGGAATGAAGCCGCACATATAAACATATGTTATAGCTAAAGTATGCAGCAGCCGTTGAAAGGACTTATAGTATCACCACCTAGGTACCACTCCCGGCAATACCACCAACCCAAATAATGAGGCAGAACAGAGGAAAACGGACACCAAGAGCCTCATAGATAGAGAATACCGACCAATACATCACATCAATACCTAAAAAAAAATAACTGTCAAAAAGCTCCCATACGTCAGACTAAAATATACGCAATAAATAGATGACATATAATATCCACCTATCAAGATAATCACACATCCACTATTATGACGGCAAAAACTATACTCTAAGGACATATCCTAATATAGGCACCATTAACCCTCAAGCGTTATATTATAACTAACCTGCAGTCTACAAACACCCCACTAATCCAGCTATCCCACCCAATATTTACGTCACACCTCAATAAACAAAATATAAATGTACTCACAAAATATATTAATAATAAGTTAACCATATATATATATAGATATTATATATAATATATATATATATATATATTATATATATTAGATATATATATATATATATATATAGTATATATATATAATAATATATAATATATATATATATAAAATATATCTTAATTATATATATTATATATAATATCATATATATATATATATATACTTAGTATATATTATATTATATATATAATATATATATATTACTTATATATATATATATATTTACTATATATATATATATAACAATCAGCGTCTTAGAGAGTAGCGTCCCGTTGCAAAGCCGATAATTATCACTCTAGCTATCCCTACATAGGGCTTAAAGTAATAACTTATCAATATCCAGATTACCACATAGAAACAGTTACCGTAATTTATCATAACAATCCATCAAATATCATAATACCTCAATACATAACCTATCCACCGTACGATATAATAAATCCCTATTTACATAAACTAATAACTATTTATAATATATCACTTAAAATAGAATAATCTTATATATTTAATATATACTTATATTATATAATATTAATATATTATAAGTTATATTAATATAACGCTGAGTATAGAGATTCTAATATAAGTATGATACCATATATGCTATACTAATAAACTTTTTAAAGATTAAAACTTAAAAAGTGATGTGCTATCGGGTACATTGACTGAGGTATTTGGATAAGAGTGAACTAGATAAACTTTATATATACTCAAGAGAGTTGTAGCACCACACCAAGGATCATCCAGCACGATCTTGTTCCAACATCCACATCATCTTGAGTGTAGCACATCTCTTTACCCCTCTCACACTCCATACGAATATACTCTAAATCTGTATATAATAATTACATATCAAAGTCTACCGACCAATACCTTATAACTAATCTCAAAAAATGTACCTATTCCCAACAATAATATCACTAACTTATTCCACCCACTAAAGTCACTCTTAACTAGCATCCGCCTATTCATTTAAACAACATAGTACACAACATTTCAGAGCCTGCTTCTTAAATAATCGCTGAACCCATAAACTACAATTATAGATGGCGAATATTATTAATGGAATACCGGTTTCTCGTAGACGAGGAGGATCAAAAGTTATATTAAATAACGTAAATATAGATATATATTTATTAAGTATAATAGTACACTACTATTAATACATGAGATAATAAGTCTCCTGTAACGTAAAAACTCACTCTGAATCACTCACATATGAACATATACGATATATATGATATTACACGCATATCGAAGAGTTGATTTATTAATATATTTATCTAGCTCACACTTAATGTTATCTGTATCGATCTATACGTGCAGCTACATAGTTAGTATATCAGTTGTAGCTATTAATAATAATAATCGATTCGATATAAAAATGGAATTCAATATACGGTAATATAAATTTCTTATATATACGTTAATTCTTTATGATAATCTGTCTCTTTATATATTATAATATATATATTTATAAATCTAACTAGCACCCTCACACAGATAACAATGTATCCACTCACAAAATTGTATATATCATCTCTCTACGTCACTCACACTATACATAACGCTCATATATCTATCCGTGCATATATTAAACCAAGACTCATCAATACTCCTAATAAATACACATCAACACTCAATATATATATGTATATATCTAATAATTATAATATATATATATTAATTTAATAGTGAGTATATCTACACGATACCTAATAGCATACTTAATTGAGCACTCCATATCATAGTGAAGTCTTTAAAGTTCACCTTATATAATATATATATATACTAATCATAAAGTGGGTTAAGCTATATTTAGCCTACTTACAAAGTTTTTATCACTCAGTGATTAATCTCACACTCACTCACCGTTCACGATATCACTCTCACTCTCACTAATATTTTGCAACTTCTAATGATACTATATAGTATAATACATATATATATTACACCATATAGTATATAATATATACCCTAATATATATATATTATAATCACATATATATTTCAAAATGTATCATAATATGTAAATCATCTGTAAGTGTAAGAAAATAAATTATAATGAAATGGTAGATGATGATGAGAATGACCTCACTCACTCACTCTCACTCACTACACTACCTCCACTCACTCATCAGGATAGTATAATAACCTCGGTGATTGTAGCTATTGATATTCAGTCAGTATTACTACCTCATAATAGTGAGTGAATATTAGATGAGAGTCGATATACTACTCTCACATTATCACTCACTTTTAATTAATAATTAATTAAGATTAGCTCACTCACTCACTCACGTATCACCTAACTCACGTGATGAGTGATCCACTGAGTGATGAAGCCTCACTCACTTCATCACTACCTTAATATATTATACCTCAGTGAGAGTGATGAGTGATGAGTGATATAGTCCATTATCATCACTACAACTACTGGAGACTCTCATTTAATATATATTAATACTCACCGTGATGAGTGATATATTCACTCATGAAATATATAAGATAAATTATACCTTCATATTTAATATATAAATACGGTATAGAATCTCACTCACTCTCACACTACACTATAAAAAGTCACTCAAACTAGTATTAATATATAACTAGTGATAAATCTTATATACGATTAAGCCTCACTCACTCTCTTCATATATATTGAGCGTTAGCACTCATTTTCTTCTACCGATATCTTTGCTTAAGAAATATATTATAGCTAGCACTGA
Organism: Trachelipus rathkii; assembly: GCA_015478945.1. NCBI lineage: Eukaryota > Metazoa > Arthropoda > Malacostraca > Isopoda > Trachelipodidae > Trachelipus > Trachelipus rathkii. Next base: position 5,018 of record JABUQX010056361.1, on the reverse strand, counting down.
TATATTGATCTTCATAAATATGAAGTCAGGTCCAGTCGGATGAGTACGTATATTCATCCTGAATCATCATTAGTACAGAGTGTTGTACTAATAGAGGCTATGTATATGGTGAAGCTCCCTTAATATAATCATCAATATATATTCTTACTTCCAGATACTATAGAGAGTATGATATATATAATATTAATCATACTAATTGATATAACTAAATCTTTGGAAGATGGTATCTAGAATAATAATAGTCACCTAGTTATTACCTTGTTTTCGTCATATATTTGGTTAAATGCAAATATTACTAATATAATCTAAAATAATATATATAATCATATTACTATAATTATATATATATAGCATATAATAAATAACTTATACTTATACTATGTTATATCTAATATATATATATATATTATATATATATATATATATTATATATATATCACTGACTAATATACTATATTATATATACTACATACTACATTTTGTATTATATATATTATTTATATCCATTTATATAAATAATCAAATTTTAATATACACGGTCATATATATATAAATATATATATATATTCTACTATTATATATTTAAAAATTAATACTATATATACTTTACTATATATACTACGTATTTTATATATTATATACTCATATATAACAGTATAATACTATAATGGAATATATAGCTGGGTTAACTTTTTACTTTGCCTCCTCCCTACGAGAATCGGGTAATCCACATGAAATACTTTCGCCCATACATTGTAGTTTGGCGTTGCAGACACTATTAAAGCAGGGCGCTCTGATAGTTGTGTCTTAATATGTCGTTAACATTAACATAGGCAATCTATCAGAGCTTGCCTAGAGGTCGTTGTTTATTTAGAGTGAAACATTCTGTTGATAGAATGGATGGAGAGGAGGCATTTATGAATTTTCAAAATTGTATTCGTGTTATAGTAGGGGTGCTTGCCCAGAGCATGGGATGTGACCAGCATTGCTGGTGTTGACGTGCGTCTACACACTTTAATAATTATATATTGAGCAAGTTTATAAATAACTATCATAAAACTATAATATATAATATATAACTGTATATATAATATATATCATATATATATATATTAATATATAATATTATATATATATATATAATATATATAATATATATATATATATGGGATATTTCGGGTGGATGGGTTGGGATTATGATGTTATTGAATTCGGAGAAAATTCGTTCTTTTGGGTTAAACTGGATATGATTGTATTTAATATTGGTTGTGGGGCGATTGGGGAAGTAGTGTGTTGTAGGATGTCAGAGTAGTAAACGCTGATATGATTATTGTCTGTAACTCGTTTGACAGCAGGGTGTGTTCTATTTGAAGGAGACTAATTTGCCTACATCAACATTGATACCAGCACTAATCATAGTATGCCAAGATTGGGATTTTTACAGAGCGATCTATTTTCATTTTAGTTAGTGAGTGCGCATCCGCGTGATCATCCTAAAGGGCGATTCTTATTGTGTACAGCTTTCCCATATTTCTGAATTTTGGATTGTGATATTGCGGGAGCCTAGGCCACACCGGTGATGCAGTAGTTTAAAAAAGCGAACTGAGTATGCATTTCCTACTATCGCGCTCACTCGGTGAGGCGAAGATTCCTACTATGTCTGACACGTCTCTTATACTCCCAACAGGTTCAGTCTGTTTATGATCGTTCAAAACGCGTAGTGAGATGTATCTCCAGATCTAATAATGTTGACATGAGGTGCGAAGTCATAGTGTAATCAAAGCTTCAAACCGCCTATAATCGGCGCGGTTGTTATTCAGAATAGGGACGTCTTTTATTCTCGCATAGAAATTTGGCAAAGTGTGCAATGTATGGATTACATACAATATATACATGAGGATAAAGTAACGCTACAAACCACGTATATCTGTGGAAGGTGCCAAAACGTCCAACTTCAATGTTTGTATAGAAATCAGCATACTACTCAATAATTGAAGTCTAACATAATTGTACAGTCTTTGAATGCTGTCATTGATAAGAACGGGGTATCTGAGCTATTGTTAGCCTTATCGCTAACGCAGACACTAACCACATACATTCACCACTGTGATTCGTTTAGATCGTTCTGCCAGATTAACTATTAATTTCTATAGAAGGCGGCATGTGCGGTTTGCATAGATATATGATTATTTTTTGAACTGGGTGAAAAAGTTAAGAAAGAAATGACTAATTCAAATAATTTATATCCTATAAGTATTCGTTAAAATTTGAAAGTACACCGGAATGGCGTCCTTGTAGGACTTTTGTCTCCAACTTTATGGTTAATATTTGTATTAATGATCTGAATCTGCCGGGGAGATTTCGTCAGAAGCCTCTGATAAATGTCTATTGCTACCAGGAAGGTGCCAGAAGGGGACTGGGAGTTTTGATAAAAACTAATTAAGCGATGTGTTTGTAAAGTCAGCTACACGAATCATCAGCGGCTAACTTCCTGTATGGTGTTTTTTTTAAGCACATATATGCATAACTTTGTATAAATGGGCTTTGAATTAGTAGGATCTGAAGGATTGGTTGACCTTTCAAATGAAAACCAGAATTTATTATATAATTAATATGTTTAATATAGAATATTACTTATACTAGCCATTCTTTATATATAATATAGATACTAAACGCTTCTATATATATATTATATATATATATATAATATATACTATACTATATAATATCTGCATGTATATTATATATATATATAATATATATATAATATATGATATATTATATATATATATATATATTATATATATATATTATATATATATATATATATACTATATATATATATATATATTATATATATATATATATATATAAAATTTTTTAAATATATAAATATATATAGTATACAGGGGTACTATTTAAATATATCCTAAATATATGTTTTACTGTATATGGGTAAACATCAGCATAATATAGATATTATATATATATATATATATACGTTAGAAAAGGATTTTGTTAAGAAGCTCTAAAAATATGACACTAAAAATCAATTTGTGGCATTTGTATTGCTTTAGCGATATGATTTCATATACACATTATCGTGCTAATAATGTCTACGATTTTTTTAGAAACATTCATCTTCAAACATATATATTATATATATATATATTAGGTAATCTTTCTTCATCTAAGTTACAAACAAATATTATATATAATATTATAATATATATATAATATATATATATATATATATAATATATATTTTATATATTTATATATACTATTATACCCCTCACTATCATATTTAGTGAGCCCTCACCAACTATAAGATATAACACGTGCTCATCACAACCTCACGTTCAAATATATAAATATAAATATATCAATACTACTACTATAACTAGCTACTGATATATATATATATATACTCTCATATATACATGTAAGAGTATATTCTATGGCCTACCTCCGCAAGTATATTATATATTAAATTATATATATCTATCATATCTCTCCACTATTAATAAACTATTCACTTCAACTTACTCACTCTTACTGGTATAGCCGTTAGATCATTCAAAATAAATTATTTTCATAGTACGCAGTGACTAACTAATATAATTGATTTCTGTAAGATGTTATGTAATGATAAAGTATATACTATTATACGTACAGGTAACTATTACTGTTACCAAACTAGGTACATATCCCTATATAATATTATATCCATCTATTTACGAAGCATGACCATGCCCTTCTCACAAAACATTCTCAGTCACTTGGCAGTATTTTTAATGAGATTACGAAAGCATAATCAGTAAACTAATACGGCTCAAAGCAAATGGGAATATTTAGTGTCATTCTATGTGGCAATTCTGCACCTCCGCGCTCTTAACACAATCCATCTGTTATCTACCCACTCAAACCGAATCGTTATTACTTCGAACCGTGAACTTTTGTAAATTGAATACTTAGTTAATTGCTAACGACCTTCCAAGGACGTCCTTCCCTACTAATTTTATCTAGAAGTGGGCCAACAAGAAAATCACCTTTTGCGGCTAAATTTTATTTGCATAAATGAGATCTTTTTTTCTTAGTTAACAATAAGTATAAAAGTTGGCAATGCATGTCATTTTATTCTGTTGTCTTACGATGCTGTTGACACCAGCATAGAAAATCAAGATGAAAATTTGAAAGTTCGTAAAGATATAATCAGTCTTCGAAACTACTCCTATCCACTCTCTGCTCGTCTCACTCTCGATCTCTTCTGCTAGTCCGACTATACTTCTACGCGCACCTACCCTCTCCACCCTTGGTACCCAGCTCAATCCTGTTACCGTCCGTCACTCCGCCCACACACTCACGCATACTCCTCCCCCATTTTGGCACTTCCTCAGTTGTAGACCCTGACCCTATCCCTCTACCAGACATGGACGAGGCCGCCATCCCGTCCAATTCAACCATTCGCTGTAACTCAGAACCGAACAGTTTCCGCCAAATCTCGACGAACCCTCGAACGTTCTTACCGTACTAATCAACGCGTCCAAATATCACAACAACTAAATTCTTAATACTGTTCATACATCAACATGTATCACACTTCCAAAGGACGCGGTCATCCTGACAGCTAGCAAATTTCTCATTACCCCTGAGAGACAGAACAGTCCATTGCAAGCACTATGCGGGGCGGGGGGGATGTAAGGAACAAAAATAAAACGCTTTTTCAGAAAAAATGATCAGATTAATAAATCAATCTCATAATAATAATAATAACAACTCCAATAATAAGTACATAATAATAATAAATAATAATACATAATAATAACTTAAATAATAATAACTACTAATAATAAAATATAAATAATATAATAATAATTAATAATAATAATACATATATAATAATAATTAATATAATAATAATAATAATAATAATAATATTAACTTAATAATTAATAAGGAATAATGAAGAGTTGATATTTTTAATAAAACTTTGAAAATGGGGCTCTATCCACACG